>CAEGAF010112404.1:0-44842 GCA_903067075.1 Micropoecilia bifurca
GTGTGTGTGTGTGTGTGTGTGTGTGTGTGTGTGTGTGTGTGTGTGTGTGTGTGTGTGTGTGTGTGTGTGTGTATTCGCCTGTGCAGGCATGCGCCAACCCTCCCAGCTGGAGGGCTACCTGGGGACGTGTGTCCTCCGTGAGAGTCCGCGTGCCAATGCGCTAGGTAGGTTACAGCATGGGCACAACACACACACACACACACACACACACACACACACACACACACACACACACACGCTTAAAACACACACATTAATAACCTGCAGCTTTACTGTAACCCAACCACAAGACCTGCAAGTTTAGCTCCTGTTTTCCCAAGGTTAACTGTAAATCTCCATTTCAAACTTGAATAGAAGAAACAGTCACCCACTCAGTGTTTGAGATGCAGCATTTTATTCCTAAATGCATAAACTAAAATAGTTACCTTCTGACTCTCCTAACTAGAATTTTAATTAAAATCTTATTTCTGGTTCTAAAAAGCAATTCATGCTAATTTAAAGTCATGCAGAAATGAAACATGAGTCACTTTAAGAGCTCATTTCCTCCATGAAAGCTGAAACTTGTCAAACATTCTACCTTAACTTAGAAAAGAAATCTCATAATATTCTATTTCTAATGCTTGATTTTATTTTGAGTAGATTTCAGAGGGATAATTATATTTTTGGGAATTTGATCTGGAGACAAATATTATTCTTAACGTAAAATTATTCACACCTCTGGGATTATTTGTAAAAACGACAAATAATTTGTGATGTGAAAGAAAAAGGAATCGTTTTAATTTATTTTCAAGGAAACTGAAAAGTACAATGTGCTGCTTGTTTTAGAAAATAAAATACACGAAGTTTAAAGTTTAGTTAAGTTGTGAAAAAAGTCTGATTGAAACTCTTTAACAAGAAAAGCTTAAAGCTTTCCATCACTCCGCACTTCCTTTTCACTTCACCTCTATGCTTTCACTTTTGTTGGTCAATCAATTAAAAATCCTTTGAAATATGTGGAGATTCGTGGCAGAATGATGAAAAATTAGGCATTTAATTTACCCATTTCCACAATTTATGACTGCAAAGTAATATCAACCAAACACATTACACATAGCAAGTTTACAAACAATCTGTGTTGCTTGAATCACTTTGTCGTCACAGAATGATTTGGATTATGTCACTTTAAGAACGAATTCCCTCTCTGATTGGTCTGATGAAGAATTAAAAATGGTGGTTGTTCCTTTAATGGGGTTATTTACCTTGGAAGTTTAAATTCCGACTCATAGTTTTCCAGTTGGCTGAAGAATCAAATTTATATTCTATACATTTCTTATTAATTTGGCAGCCATGTTGGATTTTCAGACAAGAAAAGTTTTACTTTTGGGAATAATCAGGACTCAAGATTTGTTTGCTAAAGCTTCGATCTCATGTAGATTTTCCACAGGGAAAGAAAAAGCTGATCCACTTGTTAATAGTGTTTCTGTTTCTATATAAATTTATTGTTCCTTAAAAAACCCAAACCTTTGAAGCAGGAAAGAAGAAACTCAAATCTTCTCATAATAAATGCACAAGTTGCATGATTTTTAGGAGAAACCCTGAACATGAAGTCACTTTTCCACTCAAATAATGATCTAAACTCTGCGTAATCGTGACGACTCATAAAAACGGTCACATATGAAATCCTCCGGCCTGCAACTTTATGCTGCGATAAGAAAACCAACCACATTGGTGCACATTTGCAGCGATAACATCTTAAGACGTGCAGTCAAACACAAACTCCAGCACCCATATGTCATGTTAACCAAACGTCAGATAAAAACCCAGCACATACATGTCAGTTGTCCACCACAGGCTTGTGGCAGAGTCCATCTAATTGGGTTGATCTGTGGCAACATGTGGAGAGGAATCTGCTGCAAAAATGCAGCCAAACTGAGGAATGAAGTTATTTATCTGTGCTTTGGTTAAAGTTCCTGGTTATTGAGTAAAGTTCCCGATCCTTAGGAAAGCCAACGTAAAAGTGAGAGTTGGGTCAATCCCTTTTTCATTCACTCTGTCAAACACACACACAGACACACACACATGCTCTCTCCCTCAGCTCACATCCCTTTCCCATTGTGTGTTTAATCCGGGGCTCTTTTGTGGCAGGATTCCACATGAGGACTCCCGCTTCTGTGGCAGCCGTTTTTTTTATTTTTTCCTCCCAGGGCCTGCCATGCTCTTCTGTCACCCCTTCTCTTTTCAATTTGCATGGAAATACCTCCATGTGCCTCTGTTTGTGTGTTGTGAGCATGGCCCCCAGCAGTCTGCATGTGCAAGCAGATGCACACACACACACACACACACACACACACACACACACACACACACACACATTCATATAGGAGTGAATAGGCATGTCATACCAGCAGAGCCAAGGAATGCCAGGGATTATGAGAAAAGATGTGATTATTACCAACATTTTTTTGTTGTTTTGTTCTTGTTTTATCCTCGTCACCCCTCCACTCCACATCATTTGTTTAAAAAAAGGCTCAATAGACCCGTCTTGGGCAGTGGTTTTCTGCATCCTGACAGTTACAGAGGAAGCACCTCATAGACACGATTATCAATATTTTTTTGGAAAACGTCCATGCAGATAATCTTCCATCTGCTGAAACATTTTGCTCTATCAAAGGGGGGGGGAGGATCCAAATCTTTGACATTAATCCCATACGATGTGGAGGCCGCAGCCCACTTCCGAGGAGTTAGCATGAATCCTTGAATGCTTCCCCCGTTCGGCACAGAAGATGAGAAAAAAAAAATCCTCTGCAACCTAAAAACTATTCCAGCTGCTTATTCACTTCTCTGTGGGTAGCACTTTGAATGTTAAATCATTGTTTTCATCCTCTTAGCACATCATTTAAACAAGTCTTAAAATATTCCCCAGCAGCCATTATGGACTTAAAGATTCCCGAAAGAAGAGACACCACAGAAATCTCTGAAAATGCCCTCAAATGACAACGAAACATTTCATTTCGGTTCACTTTAAACTCTGGAAGGTGAAGAACGTTAAAACGAGGTGGTTTCTACATGCACTGAGGTTTATTCTGTCTCTGTTTTCCACATTTATATTTACACCATCCATCCCTAAAATTGTCACATTGGCCAGCGTGTGTTCCTTATTTTAGAATTAAGCATGCATTTACTACATAAATCCCAGCCAGACACACACATGCACCACTGTCTGTGTGCGATCTTTTTTTTTTCCACGAGGCCAAACACATTCTGAACTTAATTCTGAAGGCATGAGACACACAGGTCAAACACAATGAGGCTCTTTTATCAGCGGTTACATCTTTTTCTTTTTAAGCCGGATAACCAGCTGTGGCACATCCACTCGTCGATGAAGAGCCCTTTGAAGGGGAAAAAACCCCAAAAAACACAGACTTACAGTATCTTTTTGTTGGTATTTTGGTTTTAATAATTTCCTTTTCAAAGCTACTGATTGTATTGCCTCCCCATAAACAGCAAAACCAAGAATGTTAACAATCAGCCGAGCTTTGATCCCAGGCAACAATTTGATCCGGTGCAGACCAGGTCTGGTTTATTTCCCCGGATTAGAATCTGTGGTTATGGTTAGAGATATAATAATCCGGATTTTACAGACTGATACAGATTTTTGCTTCTTTTTTTTTTTAAGGTTTGACCTGCTGATTCTCTTAAAAAACACAAAACTAGTTTGTTTAAGCCTTTTTTTCTGTCATGCATACAAATAAGCACAAAATAATTATATGAATCGTTTTTTAATTGATTGTTGAAATAATCGTCAACTAATTTGGTAATCAATTAATTGTTAAATGGGATATGCACTGTAAAAAAGGCCTTTTGCTGAAAGAACATCTAGTTCAAAGCAAAAATCTACACGTTTTGCAATTCAATAAAAAAAAACTTTTGTAAAAATGTTCTAAACAAAACTCCTCAAGTAGCGAGATAAAAAAATCTCCCTATCCAGTTATTAACTGGTTACTCTAAAAAATAGATCTGCACTGCATTGATGGGTCAAACAGAAAGGTCTGAAATTTTATTTTAGCTCTTTTGCACCAAATGAATGAAATGTTGCTGCATTTTAGGCAAGAAAATGTTCATTTTCTTATTTGAAAAAGGAATTAAATTGTTCATTTGCATCTTTCGATGTATTTCTAATATTTAAAAAAAGACCTAATGGTTAAATCAACCGAATGTGCCAATTTGATAGAATAATCATAATTGATAGACTAATCATACACTGATATAATAGTTATTTGCCACCCTACACAGAATAAGATAAAACTGACAAACATTTCAGCTTGTTTTAAGTCAGTAATTTCTTAATATTGATGAAAACATTAAAAAGTTATGCTAGATATGTAGTGATGTCAATTGATCAAGAGATTTAATCAAATTAATCACACTGGTGCTGTGATTAATGATGATTATCACTACGCAGTATATAAATAAGAACATTGCTCATATTTACATTTCAGGAATGGCATTTTGGGTTTTTATCCGATTAATCAATCAATCGTCAGAATAATTGATTTCTAAACAGTCCTTAGTTGCAGCTGTAACGATGAGTTTGGCTTGTGTTTTCTATTTCCCTTCTTTCTCCATCAGAGATGGACAGCCTGTCGGATCTCTCCCCTCCCGGCTCCAACCACAACCACAACCACAACCACCTGGGTTTCTCCCAGCAGCAGCCCATCCCTGGCAGCACCGCAGAGCAGCCGCCATCTTCACCGGTGCCGCCGCTGCCGCACGCTCCCCAACACGGTGGCCAAACGGGCGGCCGGCAGCCGCAGCTCCCCGGCCTGCACCATCCGGGGTTGGTGTCCACGCCCATCAGCCCCCAGCTGGTGAACCAGCAGCTCGTGATGGCGCAGATCCTCAACCAGCAGTACGCGGTGAACCGGCTGCTGGCGCAGCAGTCGTTGTCACAGCAGTACCTCAACCACCCGCCTGTGAACCGCAACTCCCACACCAAGCCTCTGGAGCCTCAGGTGGGCTCCAACACGGAGGTTTCCTCTGAGATCTACCAGTGGGTGAGGGACGAGCTGAAGCGGGCCGGCATCTCGCAGGCCGTCTTTGCCCGGGTGGCCTTCAACAGAACCCAGGTGAGGACAAGACACAGAATTTACTAGGTTATCATGCGAGTTGGTCTGTTTTCTATGCATCTGGTGGTTACTTTCAACAGAACCCAGGTGAGGACAAAACCCAGAATTTACTAGGTTATCATGGCGAGTTGGTCTGTTTTCTATGCATCCTGTTGGTTGCCTTCAACAGAACCCAGGTGAGGACAAGACACAGAATTTACTAGGTTATCACAGTGAGTTTGTCTGTTTTCTATGCATCCTGTTGGTTACCTTCAATAGAACCCAGGTGAGGACAAGACACAGAATTTACTAGGTTATCATGGCGAGTTGGTCTGTTTTCTGTGTATCCTGTTGGTTACTTTTGTTAGGAATTTAGGTTCAACTTTTGCAGTTTTCCTTTTGTTTTCATTAGGGCTGAAATGATTAATACAATTAATTGTGTTTGATCAGTTATTGAAATATTTTTGTAATCGATTAATTGTTATCTGGAGTCAAACCTCTAAAACACAGAAGCAGAACCACCAAACAATTTCAACTTCATAAACACAGTTCAACAACTTCAGTCTCCTGACATTAGCGACTTAATTTAATGGTAACTTTAGAAAAATTATCATCCGTCTTGCCTTGACTTGTGCTCAGTTTCTCCTCCTGGCAATAATCTGCTGTTGATAATACATCATCCAAACTATTCCTTCAATTTGTCTTTGCTTTGAAGGTGTTGCATATAACGTGAAGCATTAAGTCGACTGATAAGGATCAAGCTGAACGTACTGCGCTCTCTTTAAAAAGTCACATGGGAGAGTAAGACAGTGGTGTTTTTGTGCGGTTCGGGAAGCTTCCTCTCAGTTTTATCTGTGTCTGATATGAGGAATTAGCCAGATAGTGCGCCTGTACAGGATAATTTATTAGGTTTGTGGTTTTCCAAAAGAAATGCAGAGAAAAAGGGGGAGGTTGTAAGTTGTGTTGCATCAGACTAGAGGCGGTTTTGTAACAGAAAGGAAACCGATTGGCTAGTCTGGATCAATGCATTCACACTGAAATATTGAAAACATGAGGCGTGTCTCGTCCGATTATTTTTTTTTTATTTAGCTGTTAGACATTTCTGGTGAATCCAAGAGGACTTAAATGCTCAAAAAAAAAAAAAAACACAAGTATGTTTCCCCATCACCTTGTTTTATTACCAAATCACACCTATTGATGGTGAGAGAAGCACAGCGTCGGTTTGCACAGTGTGTGGCCAGGAGCTGATGAAAAGGCCCAATCACACATCACCGATAATGGAGTCATCGCTGTCTCATAATGATGGAATTGAGCACTATTGAAAAGTAAACAGAGGATACACTGATTGCCCGCTGAACAAGGCGAATAGCTGAGCTCTTATCAAAGGCAACCTGAAAGAAAAAAAACGTGCAAAATTACACGTATTATGCACACGAGTTCCAGTGAAGTGTTTTTGTGGCGCGTAAATGGACAGACGAAGCTGAAAAGGAATTGAGGTTTTCTTTGATATGAATAAAAACTGGTGTGTGCAGAAAACAGCTACTTTGCTGTTTCTCATACATTTTTAACCGTGGGTGCTTTTATTTTCAGGGCTTGCTGTCGGAGATCCTGCGTAAGGAAGAAGACCCCAAGACGGCGTCCCAGTCGCTGCTGGTCAACCTGCGCGCCATGCAGAACTTCCTGCAGCTTCCGGAGGCCGAGCGCGACCGCATCTATCAGGAGGAGAGGGAGCGGAGCCTGACGGCCGCATCCGCCATGGGCTCCACTCCACTCATCAGCACGCCGACCAGCCGGCCCGTTCAGGTACCGGACTCGGTCCTGCTGGTTCCCCACTGTCACTCAGTGCTTCTCGAGTCATCACACTTTTCTTTTCTAATACAAATCACAGCCAGAGTTGGATAGTAACTAGTTACGTTTACTCAATTACATTTATTTGAATAACTTCTTTAAAAAAAGACTTTTTCTACGCTGTGCTTTTTACTTGTGTTGAATGTTATTGGGAAGTATCTCTACTCAAGTTAAATCCTCCAGACACAGACCCGCAGTTTTTGTTAAAATTTCATAAGTTTTTTATTGAAAGAAACTGATTTGGAAAATTTTTTTTGCCTGATTTTATTTTTTTTGTTGCTTAAAAGATTTATTTTCATTTTCGTCCTTAAAATACCAACATTTTCACTTAAATTTATATTTTCATCCGTCTGATGATGTAATTTTTAAATATTAGTGATTGATTATTTCATCATTTACTTCAGTCGACTTTTTACCAAATGCAGAAAATTTTCCGGTGGCTCTGTTGTGCCTGGAAATTGTAAGCATAGCGTTCCTGCAGTGTCTTCAAAAATCAGTAAAGTTGGGAATTTTATTGATTATTGGAAGAAAAAATTGTTTCCAGAGTTGATTTTATGTCTGCCAATAGGATTGGGTGATACAGTTTAAAATTTCATCACAATATTTTGTGGTACTATTGTTGTAACAAGAAAAGTGATGATAAGAACTATTTACTTCTCCTTTTCAGGTAACGTCATGGCAATTATAGACCCACAAACATAAATACTCGTCTTGGGAAACAAACCCTTTTGTAATAAGCTTCTTTAGGACACAAGTAGCTTAAATTAGTTAAATAACTGTATCTGCGCTTAATAATTGAACAAACAATACGAGCAGTTTTAAGTATTTTGTTTTTAAGTATTTTTAAACACTATTTATTGTGACAATGATAAATCATGATCAGAAATTTACCACAGTAAATGATACGCGATAAACGATACGATAAATGTCCGCCCGTAATGTCCAACCATAAATTCACAGTGATTTTTTTTAATCTCCACATTAAAAGGTGGTCAAAAAAAAGAAAAGAACTGACCTGAAAGATCTTTGGGATTCCTTTTCTATCGATGCTTCAGCGGCTTTGTCAGCTAATGTTTGTAGCTGTGTGGATGTGAGCAGAGGAAGCTGCCAGAAAAAGGCCAGCATGTAAAACAAAGGCCAGATGTTGGCCTGGAGGGAAGCTGCAGCAGTAAGACTCTGCACATCAACCATCAGCGCTCGGATGAACAGTAAAACCTCCTCCGGCCAAATCCAAGTCAGGGAGGAGTTATTTTATATCCGAACATAAGAAAATTACTCTGATTGATGAAGTCGTGGAGCAACAAGTATAGTAGTAATATTAAGCTGAGAATTTTTGTATTTATTCCAACTCATAGAATTTTTTTCTTGGTTTTTCTTGTTTGTTTTTTTTAGTTTGACACTTAATACAATGATATGAAAAGCATGTAAGCATCTACTATCTGTCGTGTCTCTTTAAATCTAACTGATAGTTAATGACGAGCCAACCTGGCTGTAAAACTGTGCAGACCTTTGAGTCCAGGTTCAGAGTAGATGGTCTGCCGCTGCTGCCACCGTCTCCCTCCTCCACACTCCACCCAGAACCGCATTATTTAAACCTCTAAGCTGTCTGTTTTGATATATTATTACTGCTTAATATAGGCGTCTTCTTGCTGTCAGTGATGAGGAAAGGTATGCAGAGTTGTGTGGGGGCCGTTTGCTTTATTATCATAAACCAAATCCAGACATGTACGATGAACGTTGGCCCATAAATACTGGTGCATTAAGTGGTTCTCCATTAGGCTGCACATTTTTATTGTACAAACACTGACTACTTTTGTGCTTATTAGCACACTCAGTTTTTCTTGCAAGTATGCATCCAGTTTCCACCCAGAGATGTTTTCTTAAACACTGAACACTTGACTGAAACTTCAGATGACTCATTTTTCTTTACCCTTCTTTCTTTCTGCATGCAAATCAGCTACGCATCTTCCCCGCCCTCACCACTCAGGTGAAAATCAGGCACAAATGATGGAGGAAGTAAAAAAAAACCTGTGCTAATTTTGACCTTTTACTGTGCATTAGACGGCGCTTTGCTAAGAAAAAAATTTAGTTTCCCTCAGTGATGACAAGCTCCGTGAAAGATCAAACATCGTTTAGTCGGTGCCTCTCTCCAAATCCCTGCTTACCGCAGCACAACTCGGTACCCTCTCTTGGAGTCAGTGTCCTTTATGAGAGACGTATGTGGCAACTTTCTACCACTTAAGAGCATTTGATGCGCGGTCAGCTGCGTCTGGGAGGTGGCGGGGGCAGACAAAGGCGTCCTCTGTCCTGTCTGCGAAGAATATTTGGCTTTTATTCAGGTGAAAGGGGGGAAAGTAAGAAGGACAAAGGCCCTTCCATCTCCAAAATCAAGCCCCCTCTCCTTTTAAGTGCTCTGCTTGCTAGTAAAGCGAGTAGGACTTTAGAGCAAAAGCACTCAAGCAGTTCACATTAATACACTGAGCAGCTGTCTGAATTCAGAGCAGTGCATCAGAGCCAAATAATGAATCTTTGCACAACAATTTATTGAAGTGAAAATGTAAAAAACAAAGTCTGCTGTAAAGTGCTCTTATGATTACACCTGAAGCGAAGGTTGAGATTTGAAACTGCTACTATTCACATCTGATACAGGAAATCGTTTGCTTATGTATCTAATCTAACAAAAGCCTTTTCTGCGCACATGAAACCAGTTTCTAAAAACCAGAAGTAGCTCTGCAGAGTTATCAGTTGAGACAAAGACACTTTGAAACTTTGAACTAATTCTGTCCAGCTAATTGGGAGGAAATCAACTCATACCCTACAAAAAAAGTCTGTGAATAACTCAGGCAAAGCAACATTTAGGTCTAATCATTCATAACTTATTAATTTCCTGTTGGCGTACTCTCCCCTCCAAAAATAGCTTCTAAGCTTGTTCAGTTGTACTTATTTATTAAATAACTTTTAACAACTAAACAACATTTACTTCATTTATTTTAGATGCTGTAGTTTTAAAGTCCATTAAAATGGCAATTAAAATAATTTCTAAAAACCGAACCAGGGGAGTCATACCATGAATATAAAGTATTCCAATTATAACTGCTCAGCATATCATGATGTTGGTTTTAGGTCATACCCCATTTCTTCCGTCTCCCAGCAACCAGCAGAGCCGAGCCTAGGCTAGGCAATTTGGAGGTGTGCGTAACCCTGTACATCCATTATTGGATTTAGAGCAACTGTTTAATTATGTTATTGATCTTCGTGCAAATACTGCTAAAAATGACCAGTTAAATGTTGTTACTTTATATAAATAAGCTTAAAAGCCTTTTCTGCACGTCAGTTCAGTTTGTAACAGGTTGGGTGATAAATCGATTTTGTTGATTAATCAAATGTTTGGTTTTTGAAAAATCCGGATTTTTTTGTTCACCAATGCACTCAAAGCCTAAAGCCGCCATCTTGCTTGACAAGCGTGTTTGGATTTGAACTTTGAATTCAGGTTACGTTTACGAACAGGGCAGTTTTTTTATTTTTTAAAGTATAGGAAAAAAATAATAAAATTACAACAATAATGTTGTAATGTTAGGAAAATGAAGCAGTAACTTCAACACAAAAAATAACAGAAAAATTCAAATGAGGAATGTTGAGCATCTTGCGAAGCTATACTATGGTTTAAGTCTATATATAGTCAATAAATAAGGAAATACTTCATCTTTTAACACAACTGCATTGTGTTATTATCAGTAGCAGGACTTTGAATGATCATGTGAACAACTGAATGCATTTCAAAGATGAAACCACTAAGATTTTGATAACTCTGTAAAAGCTTTTTGTGTCATTAAAGTGACTTTCTTGGGATGTTAAGATGCGCTTTGGGTAAAATTGTATTTTTATTCTGCTAATATTACGACTATTTTTCTTGCATTTAAACAATGGATAAAAGTCCTGCTCAAAGTAGACATGATAAAAGCCACTTTTTGAAAATATTTTCAGAAAGTGAAAAGAAAGTAAGAAAATAAAGAATAAAACTTATTTTAATCTGGTGTGAAAAAATTGGATATGTTATTTTTGAGTTATATCTCCCAGCCCTGGTTTGTAAAAACAGAGGTAGATCAGCAGTTAGAGTAAAGACAAAGACCAAAACAAGTTCAGAGTTTAAAGCAAACCAATTCGCTTCCAACCAGAACCTCTACGAAAACACAAAAACAGCTACTTGGCTGTAAATCTGCAGTGTTAACAGTCAGGACAATGAATTAAAAAAACCCAAAAAAAGTTCAAAGCATCTGCTTTGTGATTCTTATTCAAACAGCTCTCAGAATACTGTTGACACATCAGCCCGGTCGCTCCAGGGGTTGCATATTCCCCCACGTGACTTCAGCGCGCAGACATTCATCATGCAGCGCCGCTCCAGCTCTCGCGCACGGCCGCAGACGCGGGTTTGCTCGTTCGCTCGCTCGCTCCGCGCACCCTGGCCATCTGCCAGCCTCTCTCCGGTGGAGCAATGCGGTGTGAATTCACGCACATAAATCAGCCAAGGTGGCAATTGAGCCAGAGACAGAGGAGGCTTTTTATTGGCCTCGTAAAAACAGATGCAGAGGTATGTTTCTCTCATGTGAGCTGACGCCTCGGCTCGGCTCCCCCGCAGCCAGTCGCTGCACGTCCAGGCCTCCACAATTTGTTTGACACGGTATCGTCCCGCTCAGACTGACGAGCTCCGCGTCGAGCCGTCGTAAAGGAAGATGAAAGAGGCAGGGATGCCCAGACATTCCATCTCCACCACAAATTTCAGGATCCTGGGATTGTTGTTAACACATCAGGCTCGTATTAGGCAGCTAGATAAATACTTGAATATATATGTTTTTGATCCCAGCCTCTTATTTGGTAGGAGTTGTTCGCTGTTGGTGTTATTATAATTTATTTGAATGCCATTCACTTGCACTCATACCCAGCCCTGTGCATGTCTCCTTTCAAAAGCCTCGTATGGAATGATTCATATGCTAATGATTCTTGGGTAATGCTTTTATTAGGATGCTTGTTACCTTGTCAAAGGATTTTTGTCAAGATGCAACAAGCCGCTGATTAAAAATGATTTGATTTCACTTGACTTGCATTTGCTTTTTAATCACCAGCTCCACATAAGAATACTAACATTTCATACAACACATCAGAGTGGTTTTAAGCAAAGCAACAATCCAGCTCTCAGTGTGGGTGTAATCTACACTCCAGTGTGTACGTGTGTGTATGTGTGTGTGTGTTGGTGCAGACAGATTTCTTTTTTATTATTCCACATGTGAGCCTGAACAAACATGGCCGTGTCTCTTTCTTTTCTTTGCTCTCGACGTTTCCAGCCTCGGAGGGAAGACTGCAACAGCGTGAGGCCGGAGGACTGGAATCCCCGGATCCCAGTGGGAATCTCACCTGTGAGCACACAGCGTCACCCACTCACCCCGACAACTGCAACACTGCAAAATGTGAACACAATTACACACACGGTCAAAGCACACAAACACACACACACACACACACACACACACACACACACACACACAGCGGTTTCTGAGCAAAAGTATTTAGAAACACCAGCAAGTATGATATGGATATGTCAAAGTTTGATGGGGGTCACATTCAGTTGTCACAGTTCCAACATGTCAGCAGAGCCTCATGTAAACTCACAGCACGACACCATATCACACTCCAAATTGCAAATATACAAAATCTTACCAAAATTGCAAATATCTCAGCACAATTGAAATAAAACAAAACTAACATACAAGTGACTTTTCAACAAGATATTTGAGCTGGCTTTAAGCCCTTTGTTTTTATATAAAAGTACTATTTCTACTGACAGAATATTTTATAATATAGCAAGACGTTTATCCCGTGTGATAAGTGAAATAATCGTCCAACAGAAAAAGTAGTTTTTCATCAATGTCGAGGAATTAGTGACTTAAACCAAGCTCCTATTTCTTGCTGAAAAGTTACCTGTAAGTTAGTTTTTTGGTAACACTTTATTTGAAGGGTTGAATAAGACTGACATGACACTGTCATAAACATGACATAACTCCTGTCATGAACATGAATAAGCCATCATGAATATTTGTGACTGTTGTCATAAAGCGTCATTCGGTAAATTATGACACTTTTAATACAAAGTTGAAATTATTCAAAATGCCTTCGATATGACAACTTGACATTAACCAATAAATCATTACTGTTATAAATTTGTTATAAAAATATTAGTGATTGCGCTTAAAAAATTAGGTAACTTTATGTTATTAAAGGTGAAGTTTAAACAGTAATGACTCATGTCAAATCAAATTGAATACAGTTTCCCGTCCCTTAAACTTTTTTTTCTCTGCATTTTTTCACGCTTACAAACATAAACTTCTCTTATTTTATTGGGATTTTATTTGATAGAGTAACACCAAGTAGTGCAGGGGTCAAACCCGAGGCTCGCAGGTGAAATCCAGCCCATCATAATCATTTCTGTGGCCCTCCAGACTTAATGAACTTTATGATGATACTGTGTTTATGTATTATTTTATCAAAGTGTATAGGACCAATTTACCTTAATGTTAATTATATTGTATTGATACATTCTGCTTACAACCTTTGAGGTTGATCTTGAAACATGAAAATGAGTTTGACACTCATGAAGTAGTGAAAAGATAATCATATTTGTGGAGCAGTGGTACAATGAAATGCGTTGAGATAAAACCATGAAAAATGAAGTATAAGCATTTCTGTAAACATGCAGTAGGAGAAGATCTGACAACATTTTTACTTTTTGGGCCATATGCAAACCATTATTGCTGGAGGAAAACAAGCAACATCACCAATGCACTACTTTGTGTTGGTTTATAACATAAAATCTAAGTTCAAGAGGCGTTACTTGTAAGATATTAATGGTCAGCATGTTTAAAGGGCCATCAGTGTAGAAAATAGAGCTTTTAGCGCCATATATTTATATTTATCACCACAAAATAAAGTTTACATTTAAACATTTTTAGACGTCTACATCAGGTTTGCTTTGCGTTTCTTGTTCAGGTAAAGCCGTCGCCTCTGCCGAGCGAGTGGAACGGCAAGACGGAGAACTGCATCTTGAACATCACCTCCACCATCTACGACGAGATCCAGCAGGAGATGAAGCGGGCCAAGGTGTCCCAGGCCCTGTTCGCCAAGGTGGCTGCGTCCAAGAGCCAGGTACCCAGACACACGGGAACCGTCCTGTTCGCCCTTTTATTATCGGTGTTGATCGCGTTCAGAGCAATTACAGCAAAACCAGTAGCTGCCATTCCGTTACAGATTTATGCAGGACTTTGTTGATGCTCCACTGATGCTGAAACCCCCCCCACAATTATTCAGTTCCTGTGTTTCCTTTAAGTAAGAAACGTGAATAATTTTTTCACGTGATAAGTAATCCTCTCTCTACTTCCTGCCATCTGTTTTGTCGTTTTCACCAGAAGTAGCATTACTTTGTTGCTCACATGAAAAAAGTGTTTTCGTTACAGTTTTGCAAAATACACAAATTTTGATACAGCCGAAAAACCCTAAAGAATTGGGCGTGTTTACATTGCATGAATTTATTTTCCTGATTCCAATTTGCACAATTTTACATGATCAACGGAAACACAGATACTTATTTTACTTTATTTTACACTTAGAGTGTGTTAGCGAGTTTGCAGCCTGGCAAAAGGCAGATGTGTTTGAAACTAAATAGTCTTTATGCATCAGCACCAGTAGCAGTTTAACTCTTTGCAGACATCACCTTATAAAACATCCGTGACAAAAACTCGCTCCGGTATTGAAACGTGCCACGTGAAGTTGGCTAGAAGTTTTAGGTGAAACATGTTTGACTCCAGAACACGGCAGCAGTGAGATCCTCATCATCCTCATCATCCTCATCATCATGTCTTCTTTATTGTGGGTTTGGAGTTCAGCAGTTGACGTTGTTTCAACACCAAACAAACCTGTTTATATTAGCTCGGCGCAGTAAGATGATGATGAGGGGCCCCTGTCAGCTTCTCACAAAGCTCGGAACAATACGAGCCTGTGTGTGCTGGAAACAGAGAAACAGGCGAGGAGAAAACACACCAGCAGTTTAACTCTTTATTAAAAGCAATTAAAGCTGCGGCACCCAGGACTTAGCGGTAATGTGTGTGTGTGTCGCAGGCAGAGCTGGAGAGATTTCCACAATTGTGCCTGATGAGGAGGACGGGTGGGGAAATAGATCACCAAGGGCGGAATAATCTCGGAATATCTGCAAAGGCTTTATGTTTTTTTTCTTGCTGATTAGGATGATTATAGCCCCAGATAGCTTTGTTTTACCAAATTGCAGTTTGATGCACAAACCACTGTTTTTGTTAAAGAGTTCAAAGACTCCTTGGAAGGATGGAGAAAGAGAAAAGGCAGTCGCAGTATTAACTCGCTCCTGTCTCCTTCTCCCCAAATTGACGGCTTGTCTGGGAACCGATTTCCACCGTTCCCTCCCTCCCGCCTCCCCTCCCGTCTCTCCGTCTTGCCCCTCTGCCTCCGCCGTTCCCTCCGATTTCTGCCTCTTTTTCACGTTCCATTCATGGCAGGCGGGTGTGAATGTGAATTGAGCTGCAGATAAGAAGTGTGCTAATTATGCCTCTGAAAAGGGGCCTGTGAGAGCACTTATCTCTGGCTCCATCTCGTAATGGGCGCTTCCCGGGCAGCTGGTCTCCCCCCTTACCTCAGCAGCCACCACAGCTCCCAGCAACCTTCAGACCAGTCGCTGCTCCAACCACTAACCTGCTCCCAGAGCTTCCACTGCACGTTCCTAATAGGTCCCACGTTTTTTTAGTGATTTTAATCCACTTCATAGACGGGTTCAAGTCGCGTCTTGTTATGTCGGAGATGCACTGATCAGGATTTTCCTTGTCGATCCAGGTTTCCAATTTTTTGTCGTCAATTCAGATTTTAAATTTTAAATAAAACACTCAAGGAAAATATTTATGTTGTACGATTGGTTAATTTATTTTGAATAAATTATTAAATTAAATTATTATTTTAATTATTTTAATTTTCACATAAATCAACTGTTTTTTTTAAATGATTCATGTGTGGCAGTGAGAATTACTGTCTGAGTGTCAAAGTGAGGCCAACAGATTTACTTTCACAAGCAGAGGATCACTGCTTTCACCACGATGCTCCACTTCATATGTATTTAGAACTTTATTAGGAATTTCTTTGGCTTTATTTCAGATATAATGGACAGAGAGATGAAAAAGAAAGGTGAAGAGAAAGGGAGAAAGGTTGGGAAAAAATTTTAAAGGAAGTGAGATGAGAGTAGAGGACAGAAAGAATCATATAGAGAAACCAAGTCTGCCTCTAAACCTGCAGAAAGAGAAAAAACAAAACATGGAAACCACAACTACAAACAAAATATACATATATAATAATAATAATGGTCTTAACAGGATGTTCATATCAAGCTTTTCCTGGCTGATTGAGACTTTTGTTTGTTTTTTTAAGAAACTGGCATGTCAATTCTGATTTTTAATGTTTAAACACTCGAGAAAAATGGTGGTTTTTTGAAATGTTCAGTTCTTGGTGAAATTATTATTATAACATTTAACTAAGACAATTTCTTATGCACTTGAAATAAGATGAAACTAACTTACAAGTAACATTTCTGTCAGATATAGGAGTTTGTTTTAAGTAAATAATTACTAAATATTGATACAAATATTAGTTATTTAATTTATAAGATAGGAACAATGTCTTGTTAGAAGTGGAACTACTACTTTTACTTTTGTTGTAAAGAGTTATTGACTTAAAACAAACTGTTCTGAAAAGTTACCTGTAAGTTAGTTTTGTCTTAATTCAAGTCTAAGTTACTTTCACTAGAAACTAGATCCAAAAATGCTTGCTTGTGTTTTTACAATGTGCCGCAGAGTCAACGGTGTCTGAAATAAAAATGTTTTGTTAGACAAAAGAGGTAGAACAGAATCCACCTTCCATTCATGCACAAAAAAACATGATTTTTTCAATAACTCATATCAGGGAAGGCAAAACAAGTAAGTAATTAGCAGCGACTCTGTGTCTGTTTAACCCTGCTACGCGCTGCTGCCAACTCATCTCTCCTTGCTCACTTGAAAAGAGGTGTTAGTGGTGAAATCATCGCTCCTTCTGATTGGAAGATTTTGTTTCTCATGCAATATCAACAACGCCATCTTTATTGCCTTTTTTTGATTCGTATGAAGCAAGTTGTCTTCATTTACATTTCGCTGAGGTCAAGAGATGTTTGCAGGGAAAATATAACCCGAATGAAAGGCTCCTGCTAGCAGCGAGCGTCGGGGTTGGTGCTGGAGGTGGAGGATGGGCTCGACTGGCAAGGTGCCCATATGGGGTCCAGGGAAATAATCGTTGGGGGAGGGTGACGGCGAGGCCTCATCGCTGAAGCTGGCACCATCCCGTCAGTTCAGGCTCAGCTTTGGGAGGCTGGGGGTGTTTCAGAACAGAAAATCAGCTGACCAGCGCGTCAGTCCCATGTGTGCTGGGTGGGCGTTTCCCAGCAGCGGTATGTTTAGAAGAAGCACCTGATTTATTCACAGACAAGTATTTGATAGAAACCAGAAGGAAACGCGGCCCGTTTTTTCATCCTGTGGCTGTGAAGATGGAGGAGTAGTAAACATTTACCTGATTGGTGCCTGCTCTGCTCCACTGAGTGTGTGTATAGATCTGTGTGCTTCTCCGGCATCAGATATAGGTTTCTGTGCAGGCAGATTGAATGTGTGTGTTGTACGAGTATCTGGAACACAGCCATTCTGTTCTCTCTTAGGGCTCGTAACCACAGCAGGCCTCTGCCAGACCCTAACAGCCCCCTCCTCCTCCTCCTCCTCCTCCTCCTCCTTTCACGTATTCAGTGTTGCATTTCAATCACTCTTTTACTGCCACATATTCAGACGCAACTATAGAGCTGTGAATCTAACCTGAGCCGTGTTACTTTATCTGATTAAAGGTTGCGACTCGCACCCAGTCAATCTGGGGAAACGAGGAGAGACGCCGCAGTGATAGGAAATCGGAATCTGAATTTTTACATTTTCGTTGGGCTCCGCGAGTCGTCCGAATCGTAGAGAATGATCCAGTGATGGCACAGGCACTTTTTCATTTAAAAAAGGACGCTGTTGTGCAAAATTCACGTTTTCCATGTATTTGAACTTCCATTTTGGTTTCTCCTGCTTCTAAAAACAACCCAAGCGCTTAAAAGAACAGCCAGTCATTTTTTTGTAATGAGTTAATGGATTTTGGTGTCTGGAAAATGAGCTGTTTCAAAAACCTTCGGAATGTAACATCGCCTAGAAACCCCGCGAAGGCTAGCCTGTTTCCTAGCAACCCCAGCGAATCTCTAGCAAGTTTAGTCATTATGCAATGGCTGTTGGAAAAGACAAGTGTTTTGTGGTCGACTTGCTATCCAGAAACCACTTAATGCATTCTTGTTGGTGTTGCAGGAGGCTGATCTGCATCTGTTTTCAGCCATTTTCACAGGCCAGTTTGACGTTGAGTTTGGGGCCATAGCCAGCAACGCCTTATTTGGATTTAAAGGACTTTAACCTGTTCAGAGAAGCATGATAAGTCTGTAAAGATGCTAGCTATGATTTGATCTCTGAACTGTTTTTGTTGATTTTCTTGGTGAAATGTCTGAAATACATTCATCAATTCAAATTATTACCTGATGCAGGACAGCTGAAAGAGTTTTTCAGTATGCTAACAGGGAACCAGTTAGCCTGGCAGCTAATGTTTAGCTAAGCGATGGGAGGTTAGCTGCAGGGCGGTGTGGAGCGGTTCGGGGGGCTGGAGGGGCAGGAAGGGCGGCCATTCCTTTGACTTGACTTTGTGTCAAAACATTCCCGACACTTCCTGAGAGGAATCATGCGGTGGGGGGAATCAGGGCCCCCACTGTCGCGAAACAAGCACCCTGGGAGCCCGGCGCACCGCGGGGCTCAAAGCCCTCCGACGACTCAATGACCAGAAGAGCGCAGATCGTCTTCAGCGCCACCAACGCCCTCCTTTTCCCATCATCATCATCATCCTCTCTCCATCTCTCTCCCTCACTCACTCACTCACTCTCCCCTGGAAGAGGCTACGCTAATTAGCCAGGCTCTAATGAGACAGAATGGCACTGATCTGGTCCGCCGCTGCGCCACCGGAGGAGGGAGGTGGGCTGAGCAGGGGGGCTTATGCAGTGGGGGGGGCGGAGGGTGGGAGAGAGAGAGAGAGAGAGACAGAGGGAGAGAGAGAGAGAAGAGCGCGAGGAGGGGAGGGAGGTTGGTGTGCGCCATCTGTCACCCTGCACCCGCCTGGCACGGCGGTCCCTGGAGTCGTGGACGACGGAGGGGGGTTTGGGTGATGGCAGAGGGGGTGAGAGAGTGAGAGCCATGTTGGTCTTGAGATGCGGAGGTGGGTGGGTGGCGGGGGGGAGGGGGGGGGAGGATGGGGGGCAGGTGGTGACACTGATAAGAGGAGGAAGGGAACTGGACGGAGAAACTGTGGAAGCTTGTCAGAAGTTACGGGAAGAGTCTGCGGCGTTGTCGTCATCGTTTTGGAATTTTTCCCTAAACGATTTTCCTCATTTTATTTATTTATATTTATTTTTTTACCACAGCACAACCCATGCATGGACACACACATGCACACATTGCATGCATCTGCATCACTCCGCTGCATTCAGTGGCGGCTTAACAAGCGAGGCAGATGGCTGACCTTTCTCAGTGTCTGTTTCTAGACTGTGGCTGCTCAGATGTTAGTCTGTTACTGAGAAGCCACTTTAAATCACGACTGGAGCCGGAAAGATGCACTGAAATGCAATCATCACTCCAAAATCAAAATGTACGGGGAAGTAGGAAGTCTGAATTTACATTTATTTCATTTAAAGAGGCAGCTGAAAACTTTATTGAAGATGAATGAAATTAAAACAATTCATCAGCCTTAACCCTAAACACTCACGGCACGTCACAGTGATTTACAGCTTAATATAGCAATTTATCCAAATATTAATGAAAAAGCAAATGATGAAGGCAGTGAGCTGCTTTCAGGTTGCAGACCTGGGGTTTGAGAGGACCTTGTCAGTTTTTCTTGAAGGTGAAGCCACTTTCTTTATGACTTAAGGGAAGACATCATGCGGTGCTCCTCTACATTCAAGGACATTTTGTTGCACAACAACAAAAATTTTAGCGGCGCTGTCATCCTGCACAATCAGTGGTCTAGGAAATCTGCCATAGCGTTTCAATCGTGCAGAGATTGTGTGCGTGAAGCAGGTTCGTCTGGGTTTTCCTTGCTACCACCGTCGGTTGTAGAGCTGCACAAAATCCGAAAAACATGCGCTATTGTTTGCGATGGTTCGCAATAAATAAAGAAATGCTTATGTCTGCAGTTAATGTCTGTTTGTGTTTGTTTTTTTCACGATTACAGACCCCGGCTAGTGAGTAGCATGATGTTTATATAATTATCTAATGCAACACAAGCAGTTCTTTGGAAAATAAATACTCCATGCCAGAAAGAAATCGCAGCCCAAGTTTTCTCTGATGCATGTGGAGTAGAGATGCACCGATATGAAATCTGGGTCAAAATCGAGATCCGATATTAATATTGACTAACTGATGCCAAATATTGTCAATATTGGACGTTGATGTTATTATATATATTTCTAGACTATTTCAACAACTTTGAATAAAATTAAACATGTCCAGAAAAAGACAACAGGATCAAAACAAATAGTGGTTGTTTCTATCAGTGTAGTTTTATTTACCAGACCGATACGGATAAGTTAAAAAATGTCTGATACCCATGTTAGTGCCGATATATTGCGCATCGTCGGCCATCTTCTACTGTCGTTTTTGGAGGAAAATCTAATTTTTCATGAGCTCATATCCAGAACATGTGTTTGTATCACATCTCTAAATCTTTGTATCTTATATTTGTCCAGTTTCTAGGATTTTCCCTGACCATGATGCAGTTGTTTAAGGGAAAATGGAAAAGAAAAACTGTGCTGAGAAAAATGTGGATCGATTACAATAAATATCTTCATTGCCATATTGAACAATAATATCTCAGATGCATATTGTTCAAATTTTGTGCAGCCCTACTATAAACTTCATCCTCGTTTGAAGCTTTCGGCGTAAAACGACACCAAACGAACTCTAAAGTTGCCTGTAAAGATGCGCTTATCTTCCCCGCCTGTGTGGCTCCTCCGCACATCGCATGTCTCTCAAATTAGGCAGATCAGAGCCGGCGCTCCGGAGCCCCGGGGGTCGAAAAGGCCCGTGACTGTTTATTAATTGATTTATTTATTTATCTCCCGTGCCTGCTTGGTTATTAGGTTGCCATGGGAAACAGGCAGGGCCAGATCGCCTCTGTTATTAAGGACACAAATTTCTTGATCTGGAGCCCCAGCTGTCTGAATAATTAATTTAGCTGATGAGTTATCTCGCAAACGGCGAGTCGCCCCCCCTGAAACGAGTCTTTCTCTTATTGTTTAATGGACAGAGGAATTCCCAGCAGCCTTTATCTGACTGTTTAGCACCGGGCCGCACTGAGCATGCTCAGAGCACTTTGCGTCTCTCTTCCCATCTCTCTCACTTACGCCTTACATGCCACCTCTCACCCCATCTGTCTCCCAACCGCTACAGCTCCCTCACGGTTCCTCGCTTACCTCCTACCCTCCAGCCTAAGCCGGGAATCTGTCGGGACGCTTCGTCATCACCTTTCACGTCTTTAATGAACGCTCTCCAGCTTTTGGCCGCTTTAGTTCAGGACTAATTTCCTCCGGCTCTGACCGAATCTTCTCCCGCTCCTGTGTCAGGTGTGGCGTCTTCCTCGTTTCGCCTTCCCTGCACATGCGATCTATCTAACCCACTCCCACTGTCTCCACTTCTTTCTCCTGACAGACCACACAGGGCTTGTTCTGAGGCCCATTCTCACTAATCTGATCAGGCAGGCAAATACGCCGGGAAAAGCGCTTTAATGATCCCCCTAATTACCTCAAGTCAATACCAACTGTATTATTAGACTCGGGGAAAATATTCCATTAGGGTGCCCCCCGTGGGAGTCCCCCCTGTGCGCGCCGATGTCACGCGCCGCGCGCCCCCTACGCTTGTAATTAATTTTATTTACACACGCAGGAATGCACAAGGTCGCACCTGCAGCCCGGAGCCGCCCGACTCGGCCCGCCTAATCAGATCTGTCATAATTACCATTCTGCATGCTTCTGACACACGCCGGGAAATATTTCAATTTAACTACAGCCACCAGCTCCGGCAGATGCAGCCTGAGAGAGAGAGAGAGAGAGAGTGTGTGTGTGTGTAAGTGTGTGTGTGTGATAGAGTGCAGTGAAATCGCATGGGGAGATATTAGGATCTATCCAAGTCCTCATCCTGCTTATGTGCACTTGGTTTCCCTCACATTATTCTTCCTCCTGATGTATTTCATGATCTCCACATCCCTGTTTCTGCCTTGCACTCATCTCCTGTTTACCTGTGTTGTGTTGGGATTTTACGTCATAGTCCAACACTCACTAGGATGCTGTTCACACTGCAAAAACACAAAACCGTTCCAATCTAGTTTCTAGTTCAAATATCTAAGTTCACTTGAAATAAGGTAGAACTAACTAAAGAGCAACTTTTCAGCAAGAAATTAACAATATTGTTATAAGTGAAATAATTTGCCATTGCAAGAAGTACTTTTTTTCAATCAATATCGAGCAATTAATGACTTAAAAAAATCTCCTACATCTTGCTGAAGTTACTTAAGTTACTCTTGTCTGATTTCAGGTGTACTAAGATATCTGCACTAGACTGAAACTAGTCAAAAATAATTCTTAATATTTTGTGTTTTTTGCCATGTAAAACATTTTTTTTGTATTTTTTCTCAATCTTACTCCTGCTTCTGCTGAGCACAGCATGATGCTTCCACCACCATGTTATACCATGCAGATTGCATTACAAGGGTTCATTTTCTGCCACTCATTGAATCTTGCATTCATTTTTTCCAACATTATGCTTCTTCTCTGTCCATAAAAGCCTGATTTGTGAAGTGAACAGATTCTCCCTCCTGAGCCGTTGATCTCTGCAGCTCCTCCAGAGTCACCATGAACGTTTTTGTCTTTGTATTTTATGTTTATGGATGAATCTGATCTCTGTGAGACATCCAGAGCTTAGCATGTTGTTTTAGAAACTAATCCTGCAGACATTTCTGCTCTGTTTCTTGGTTTTAATTCACAGAACTGAGATTAAAATCCACACATTTACTAATAAGGTAGCATGTGAGGGATATTTGTAATTTATTAAACATATGTTGTTCTTTCCTACTTACACTTTTGTAGCATAAGAATCCTAATAAAAACATTAAATTGTGTAGTTTGTAAAATGAAAACAGGTTTATGGAGTGTGAAATATTCTGCAAAATCTTAATATTATTGAAGCAGAGTGAAAAAAGCGTATTCTAAACTCAAGGTAGATGACTTTAATGATGGTTAGTAATTGCATCGAACTGACAAACTTATTTTAACTATCTTTTTTTAGGCTGAATATTTAGTTCGATTAGTATCAGAGGCAAACTTGTAGACCAATTAAATGACTTATTCAACTGACAGAGACAATTTGCAAGTTCTCTGCTATTTCAATCTCTAATTCAATAAGATCAGTCATGATTTATCAGCTTAATTATCCTTTGATATTAGCAATTAAACCCCAGCTTTGAATTAAATCTCAATCAAGCTCTTATAATTGATGGAATCAGACTCTACGTAGGTGCTCTACGTGATTGTGTGTGTGTGTGTGTGTGTGTGTGTGTTTGGGATGGGAGCTGTGGATTCTGTTTGTCTGCTGTTCATCCTCGCCTTGTTTGTTATCTGGTGCGCGCGTTCAGCCTCCATCTGCCTCATCAGTATTGAATAGAAAAGATGATAAACAAGAGGTAAATTTGCGGTGGGAGAGCCGTGTTTGAACACTCAAACACTGGCGGCGCAGGCAGTGCTGGTACCCAAATATCAGCCCACCACCAGGCTAAACTGGATTATGGTGCAATTTCAACAATATTAGTATCTGAAACAAAGAGGCACGTGTGCTAAAGCTCCATTGGTGACTCATTTTTCAGCCATTTTGTGTACATGATCCATCTGGAGTGCTGCGTCGGGACAGAAAAACCTTCTCTGATTTTATACGGACTGAAATTTAAGGGGAAACTTGCTAAAAATGTTCCTTCTCATATATGAACTTTGAAAAAAAAAATTCCGCTATCTACTAGCGTTTAGTTTCATATTAGTCCTTCAACACAAATACACTCCAGGGAACTCCCAAGTTTTGGTATTGTCACAGCATGATGTGCAGCTGTGGAGGAAGAAATAAATAAATAAACCTGTTTGCAAACCACACAGATGTTTAATGTGCTCCGTTTTAGATGGAATGGTCATTTGCCTTTGGTTATTCTTTCTTCGCTCCATCTGCCTCTATTTGCCTGCTCGAAAATTCCCCAAACGCCCGACCGAATCTGCAGCCATGACGTAAACGGCCACACAGAGCCGGTCCTCATTGTTCCTGGGCTCTGGCTCTGACACAGAGGGGGCCCGGCTTCCTGCGCGCTCACGTCGCGCTCCCCTCCGCACAATGCGCGTCGCGTTAGCCGTCAATCTGTTAACGCTGACAAGTCGCCTTATTGTACCCTCAGAGGTCGCGACCTCTTTCCGAAAACGCTCACTGTCTGGCTAAGACCTCGCCGTGTCGCAGCTCCAGCAGAGATTTAGTGTTTGGCATGAAGGATTCGGACCGACGCTCACAGAAAGAGCAGAGAAGGATGGTGGCACAGTCTGGCTGCCGCAATCTGGAACGCCGGCACTGGAAACAGACATCAGAGTTATGTTTAGGTCATTTTATGATGGGAAACATTTTTAAAGGGGAAAATTTGGAATGATTCGGGTGGCTGTAAAGAAGGCCCAGCCATCATTTAACAAGGTTACCATTTGTCAGCTTTATTAGTTTGTTCTCAAGTTTGCTGAACAGAGCTGTAATCAGATGGTGGTTATGAGAAATTATGCAGAGAGTAATAAAACTCTTTGATCACTCAGTCTGCTTTGGAAAATGGCATATTTTCTTTTTTCCAAGTTCTCCATTTTGCCTTTTTTTTTTCTTTGCCTCCATGACAACGAATCATATCCAGTATTTCTTCCTCTGAGGTAAAGTTGCAGCTCCTGCGGTGACCTTTAGAAAAGACTTCATAACGGTGTAGAAAACGGCGATGAAGTCACAAAAACCTCTTCAAAATAAAAAAAACACAACCAGTGGCATCTGTTGGAGCTTCAGCAGCAGGTTAACAGAGAGGCCAGTACTGTTGGCAGGTTTGTCAGTTCAGCAAAAATAATGTTTATTTAAAGGAGTTGCAGCTTTTAAAAACACTAAAAAATTAAAGTTTGCATTCACTAAAATGTGTAAATGCTGCAAGCATTATTGTGATTATTATTTGAGTATTTTATGCAATCAACTTATAGGTATTGAATGTATTATTGTGTAATTTTTCATTCCTATTTTCGTCTTTTTACTGACTATATTGTAGTGATAAACAAAACCAGACAGCCAAGCACACAGTTTAAAGTCTCCACTTATTTTGGGATTCATGCTGTTAGATTATGGGAGGAAACCAGAGTACCTAGAAGAAATAAAACATTTATTCAACAGAATATTTAAATCCACAGAGAAAAAAACAAAACTGACCATTGAACCTTAAATATTGTTCCAGTGAATCAGTTCAGACCTGAAGGTAACCAAACAACAAGAATATGTTACCACATTTTCACAATCACCTTCCTTTTTGTTTGAACGCTTTGGTTAATCAGCTGTCAACTAAAATGTTAGAAAATCTAAATCTTTGCATTAAATTAGGAGCTATTTCAGGTGTAAATCCACTTAATGTGAATGAACTGGTAGAAATAATGCGACAATTTGTCGTTACACATTAGAAGTCCCACTTTTAAAACGTCCTAAAACCCCATTTTTATTTTTAACACCTTGAGACTTCTTTTGCTTTGTTGAACGTTCATTGATTCTTCATCTATCCTTGAAGTCTCTTTCCTTTTTCTTGCACAGCACAGTAAAAACTCTAGTTCTCCTGTTTTCCTTTCCTTTCCTGCCCTACAGAAAACCAAACACGCTTTCTGTTTGCACACAGAAAGCCTTGCTCCGGTCTTGAGACAAGCTCCCGGTTACTGCTTATTGTTGCGTTAGATTCACATATGCCTGAGCATCAGGAATATCTCGGTAGTCTGCTGTCGTCAGCAGATGGGCGTCCACCGTGGCGTAATGCATTTACCGCGCAGCACATCCAGCTTTGTAGGTCGACTGTGCATGTGCAGTTACTGGTTTGGCTCAGAGAGGACAAACAGGTTTGAACACACCGTGTTATCGACTGCATTTATCTGCACTGTGTCGTCTGCCAGCGCTGGACTTTTGCCAAGTTCGAGGAGGAGGAATAAAGACAGTAATGCATTGTTTCCCCCCACCCCCTCCCCCACTACTTTAACTCAACCCCAGCTTGAGACACAGGAGAGATTTGTCTGGCTGCCCCGGTAACCATCCTCTCCTCCAACCAGCCAGTGACAACAATGGCCGCAATCATTACTTCTCTTCTTTTTCCCCTCTATTTAAATTTCTGATGCATCATCTTGGCCTTTTTTGCTTCCAAATTCAGCCTTTACTGTCTCCACGAGGCTGAAAATAAGGCCTCAGTTGACGGGGAGGGGGATAAGCCTCCAATGGCAAATTGATGGACATCTGTTGGCTTATTTTATTTATTTTCGCGGTGGCCGAGGTCAGCTTGATGGGGCTGATAAGGAGCAAATGAGATTAGGGGGAAGGTGTTGGTGCAGGCAGTGTGACAGACCACTCTGTCTGTCCTTCTCTGTAGCGTCCCTGTTTTTGGACAGCAAAGCCTGCTTTTTTTAGAGTTTTTTTTTATGTTGGGGATTTTTGCAGCCGAGGTTTTGTGGTGAATGGCTCGGTGGGTGGGTTTTTCTGACAGAGCTCTCATTGGCAGCTTGTGACTCCTGCACTCACTTACACGATGCACTTCATTGCATCGTTGGGGGAAATCTTGCGGATGAATTCGGCTATTGTGTACCTAGGAAAATGTTTTCACCCGAACACGACGGCTGCTATCTCTGCTCGGACTGAAAGATTTTCCTCCCCAGTTCTTTGGATCTTCATCTGTTGCAGCTTCTAAGTTTTGGTCAGCGTTTGAATAATTTAAAATCAGTCGGTTTTTCAAAAAGTAAAGAGATTTTCCCTTGATCTAATCTGATCTGTGTGGCAGGTCAAGTGCTAAAAATTTGGGGTTATTTTCACTACTCATTAAAATCACCAAAACCATTAACTCACTTAATTTGTGGTCTATAAATGCATCAACAAAAAGCATCTGCCTTGTTTAGAGACATGCTTTATGTAAATAGATGGATAATTTTCTAATGCTATAGTTTTCTATTAAATTAAAATCTTCTTCTAGCTAATAATATTCTGAACTTTCTTCTCTTTATATGTAAGAGTGGTTAGTATGACAAAACAAAAGCTGAATTATTCGAAACAGAATCAATAAATCTGTACTTGTAACACAAGAAAACTGTGTTAGAGAATGTTGGCTACTAGTTATTAAAAGTAGTTAATGATTGAAGTGCAATAGACTGGAAAGGCCAAACTATGACAAAATGAAGCAAAACCTTGACGGAAAATGTAGCTTTTGTTGTCCACAAATGGATAATCAGTGATTTGACGCCAAACTGACACAAATACTGTCTGAAGTTCCTCATAAAACAATAACTCCACATTTTTCTTCCACCTCACCACCAGACTAAGACCAAAACAAACCTGTCAACAACCACAGGCCGACTTCTTAAAACATCGGTTTGAATGTCGTTCCCTTATCTTTGAAGTAAGATCTCAAATTTTCAAAGAAAGATTTAGACTGGACTTAAGTACCATTGATATTTTTATTCACCCTCTGAAAGTGTTGAGCAGAAGGAAGTTTGACCTGACGAACATGATTTGGTCTAAGTATAGATCAGTGTTGAGAATAAATAAGTAAGTTACTAAGGAGCTGACACACCTACAACAGGCGCATGTAGGCGGTGTCGGCGCAGTCGTGACGCTCTCGATGGTGTTTACGTGTCGTTACCATAGCAACCAACAGTGTAAACGGTAATTGAAGACCTGGATACTCAAAGGATGTCTAACTGATGCTTTGGGCGGTTTTAGCACTGCGTACCAGAGTTTGGCAGGAGTCGTACTTTGGTAGGAGTCGTACTGTGGGGTTTGCATCTTGGGCGTGTTTTTAAGGTGCCATGGCTCCAAGGGCTGGTCATGTTGTGGCAAAGTGTTTTCTTGATTAATCGCCATTTTGTCCAGCCGTAAAGTGCTGCCGCCATTAAACCCGATGCGTTGCTCTTTGCGTAACACGCCAGCTTCTCGTCCAACCAAATCGTTGTCGTTCTCATCAGAGGTTTGCATGAGCACCAGGTTAGTTTCAAATACAGGCCACTTCTACATTTTGACTTGATTGCATGACTTGCTCAGAAGAAGTGGAGCCAGCAGCTGCGCTCCCGGCGAGGAGGTCATCAGAGTTTGATGGGCGGCTCGCCGGCTACACCTGTTCCTCTGTGTGAAGCCCGGCTGGGTGTGGCGTAGCTGCGCTCACCTACGGAGTAATTCACTAAACATCTGATAACGCTGCACATTCCTGGAGACGAACATGTCCAACTGATCCCAGAACAATACAAACAGCTGCAAAGTGTGGATGAAATGACCCGTATACGTATCAAACAAAAAGTGGATGTTAGAGACTTTTTACATCTTGACCTCACTAATAGTTTAGTTCTTGGTTTTTGTTTCCTCTCAGACATTGTTCTCTGAATTCAGCCACACAAGTCTGTGGTTTATTATAGCGCGGTTTGATGTGAGGTATGAGGCGTCACAGCCTGCTTACTAAAAGTAACCACCTTCTGTTTCTCATGCGAATGCAGGGCATCCGTAAATGAAAGTATTTCTTCTTATCAGTCACTGCAAGTTCCCCAAGTCTTCTGGTTCCTGTATCTGTGCTGCTCTTTTAACCAGAATGGTAAAACTGTAACATGGGAAAATCTGAGTGATGCATAAACGTTCATGTTAGTCGACAACCGGGCCTGTTCTGAACTACTTGTTCTGTTTATTTATAGAGAGCCCTTAATGATCTACAACAAAACCCAGAGTACACTGCATTGAAGAGCCCTAGATGTTTGTTTTCTGGAACATATTGCGACACTTTAGCGGCAGGGGCAGCAAGTTCTGTGATCCGATCAAGAGCAGTCGGTGCTTATCAGCTGCAGTGGAGAGGCTCCGCAAATTACATTAAACAATAAGGGGGAAAACAGATTTGCAACCGGGCGGTAATATCACAAGAGTGCAGGAATGTTAAGCATAGACTCATGTTGATGCTTTGAAGTTTATTAAAATGTACAGATATTAAAGCGATTTCCATACATGAGCACGACCGCTGTGTGTTTTATGATGGGCTGATTAGAAATGATAAAACTCAGACAATGAGGAACACCTTGCTGCTCTTCTGCTGTGGAAGATGAATAATTCAGGCTGGATGCCTGTCGACTCTCTTTTCGCCAGAATTTGTAGAGTTAATTTAATTAGTTGATATCCTGGAATTTGTTGGGTCTTTAGGCATTATCCACATATTTTCATTAAGTTTGATAATGAGGCTTTGGATAATTCTCAGCGTGGGTCTGTTTCCTCTTTAAATCCAATTTCAATGCGAACGTCTTTTGGGAACATCCTACCCCACTTGTGTCCAAGTTTTAACCGTCTAGTTGTTGATTTGAGGTAAAGTTGAAGAATTTGAAGCTTTTCTTTATTTATTATTTCACCCAATTTATGCAAACAGGTCAGGACTGTCTTTGATGATTTCCAGTTCATGCATACTTGAGTTGTGGTTTGTTCCTGAACATCCTGACCAGTTTTCCTTAATATGAAGGAGGCAGTTTGGGTGAATTTTTTTTCTGACCTTGGAAAGGTGTTGACTGAGGCTAACATGACACATTAATTTAGTAACAGATCAATCATGGAATTTAGTGACTCAAGAAACAACAATTTCAGTAATTAAGCAAAAACCGTACAAAGAATTTAAACTGTTTGCATTTAACAAATAAAAAACACAACCTTTTTAAAAAATGTTCCACCCAGAACACCTAAAGTGGCCCAGTTTTAGCTTCATCTGGTTTGAATTCTGTAAAAATGTGTCTTATTAAGCCCCTTTTGCTGGCCGTTTATTAATCTGTTAATCCAAAAAATAATCAACAAAATCGCTCCACTCTGCATTAATGTTAAGGCTGAGCTTTTCACGTCAGAAGGAGATTTTCAACGCAGATGCATCTTTTGCTCCACATGATCAAGTGTTCACTAAATAAATTCAATAGATTGTTTATTTTATTGTTTAAAGGAATTGAATTATTTGTGTTTATTTGCTTGTATTTACTATACAAAAAAGGCAGAATGGGCCAATAATGGAGAGATTAATTGATAACCAAAATAATCTTTATATGCAGAGTTGTTTAAGAATGACTCCAAAAGACTTTTCCATCTGGTGGAAACAAACTTTTCAGATTTTTGTGGAGTTCTTTAGAATTTCAAAAGGAGAAACTACCAGATGCAAATGGATCATCATCGTCAACCAGAAATTGTCAAAATTTCTTGTTGACAAAACTTCAGCAACAATGTGATTTAAAAAAAAACCCTGAGTCCATGGAAACATCTGAGCACAACAGTATTTCAGTTTATTCCTTATTAATTTAACTATATTGTGTATTTTAAAGGACGTCCTCCATTTGCTTGTTTGGTCTACAGACGACTCTTCTGGCTTTTCTTCTGTGCATCTTTTTTCCCGTCTCACTGCCTCTGCCTGGCCTGTGGAAGCAATGCAATTAGACAAACACAAACAAAGGTCTTGAAACTGCCATGGAAAATGCTGACTGTCCACTGTCCTCAGTGCTGGCCGGGAGCAGAGTTAACCGCTGCTTGGCATCCATTTAGCATAAAACAGAAATGTTTGGTAAATTCTCTTTTTGTGGTGCATGATTTCTTTTTTCTTTAAAAGCTCAACGCCCGCCCCAGAACTGGCAGAGAAGTGAGAGAAAAAAGCCAAACACACACAAACACACACATACAAAAAGAAAACAAACACAAAAAAAAACATTCATACTTGTGAACTAATAAACTCTCGGTAGTTTATTTAATCAAATGGACTTCCTGGCATTGAAATGGAGTTCACGTCGCGCCTTTGTTTGATTGGCTCTGCTGCTTTGGGTTTAATCCTGCTGGTTTGGGGAGTGTTTGAGTTGGATTACTCCATCGTTGGGCTTGGGTACTGTTTCTCTGGCTTTGACAAGATGCTGTGTGTGTGTGTGTGTGTGTGTGTGTGTGTGTGTGTGTGTGTGTGTGTGTGTGTGTGTGTGTGTGTGTGTGTGTGTTCTTCAATACCGAATCAGCTGAAACCACAGACAGCCCAACTGGAGCGCCGTCCAAATCCCTCTGCATGCAAATTAAAAACGCAACAATAAACGTGGCAAAGGAACAAGGTGGGCATGGAGGCTTTATGGCCCCCTCTGCTCCCCTCCTCCTCCTCCCCCATCTCTCCCTTTCTCTCTCTCCTCCATCCTCCTCTGCTCTTTATGTCTCTCCTGCTCTTGCCTTCCTCCAGAAGCCCTCCTGGGTTTGATGTGGCTTATGGGAGGAGTTGGAACGGGGGACGACCAAACTGCTGAGTTATCTCCTGCATGCAGTGTGGCGGCGTGGCTCTGCCCTCCGTGAGCGCGTCTCCCTCCGTGTGCGTCGCCGTGTTTGTGCGCGGACCAGCAGCCCCGGTGTAATCCCGCGGAAATGAAAGGTGCTGCCGCGCGCTGGCCGGGAGATTACAGCGCCGCTCTGTCGTGCTGCCAGGACACACCGCCGGGCCGAGAGAGACGCCCACAAACGCGCTCTCACACACCCGGAGGCGCGCCCAAACGCCCGCCGCCCGCCGCCGTCTTCCTCCCTCGTTCTTTTACACCTCTCCCGCAGCCTGGGCAGAAGTCCGGTGTTTCCGTTTCGCTCTTACTCACACACTCACGCTGTTCTGGTTGAGGTCATCATGTCCGACCGCGTCACCGAGCCTCTGACGAATCCTTCTGTCTCTGCAGCTGACAATCTGAATCTTCACTCCTTTCACTTCGCACCTTTATTCACAAACCAATTTTTAACCGAGTAAAGTTGCTCAAATATGCTTCAATATGCATCAGAATGTGAAAGTAGAAGCAGAGCTTAAAGGTTTACAAATGTTGCCAACTCCATCTTTGCTCAGACATGAATGTTTTTATTTGTTGCAGTGAGTTTTAGGGCACATAGATCTGGATTTGCATTTATAAAGGTCAAATCAATATTTGAAGAACAACAATAACATTGATTGTTAATAATTATCATTATGAATATTGTTTCTGTGATTGTCAGAAAAATCCCCAGCTAATGTTGATATTTAAGTAAAACATTAAGAGGAGTAAAAAAATATGTATATGCAATATAAACAGGATAAATCAGTTTATTTTACAGTAAAACCTAAATGTTTGCATTCATTTAATGATCAAAAAGTGAAATTCTAATCTATAATTAACAAGACATATTTCCCATATTAATCTGCCAGCGGAACTAGAACTTTTTCATCAAAATTAAAACAAGCTCCTATATTTTCCTGAAAAGTTTCTTATTTGGTTTAACAAAAACATTTAACTCTTAGTGATAACAGTATGTTAATTTCTTCAATTACAGTTAAATAAATGATGTACATGAACATTTGGAAAACCTCATTTTTGTGCTAAATTATGGTCGCAATATTAAATTGGCACAGATTCAAAAATATTCTTCCCCATATACAAGTAGTTGCGGAAATCAACTTTTGCTTTTCTTTGTTTTGTAAAAGTATTCTTAAAATAAGTCCAGTTTGGCTTGTGTTTCCTATAAAACGCTGAATTAAACCAGTCAGGTTGATTGAAACCATCACCAGCTCCAGTTTTTCTTTAAACCACCTTCAGGTCTCCAGCAGCCGCAGCATATCCTGCACATCCTGTGATGATGCGCGTTTGTGGAAGTGAAACCAGCATCAGGAAATCAGCAACTTCCAGCTGTAGTGTTGGTTTTAATGCTGTCCCTACTTCACACCTACTCTCCAGCTCAGATTCACGACAGCAGTGGGTCACACCGAGCCAATCCTTTGCAGCTTTGGGCAATTAAGATAAATCTCACTCATTTCTGCATGCTGAGTTTCTTTGTGGTTCCTGCTGAAATAGGGCCGGTATGTTTGGTGTGTGTGTGTTTGTGTATGTATTATTGCTGGTAAATATTTTTTCATTTGATTTATTCTCAGGGTGTTGGACAATATTCCTTTTTTTAATCAGAACAGGCCTCACATTTTTGTTTTTGTTCAGCATTGGCTCAACATTTTTCTGAAACTTATGTTGAATGTTTGTTTTATCTGATAATTTGATGTACAATTAATTACAATTTTGACCAAGTTTCTTTTAGTTATCTCCGTGATGATTTTAGATCAAACCTTTCCGACTGAATCCATGTGGTTAGACTTATTCAGTTGAAATGAATCGCCCAACTTTTTAGCATAAAGAATCTGGTCTGCAAAAGAAAAAAATGGAGTTTTGTTTCTGGATTATGTTCTTTCCTTCTAATCTAAGAGTAAACTCGTTTTTCGGGCTTATTTCGTTAGGTGCTTTTATAATTCTCCACTTTAAAGTCATTTAATTATTTTCTCTTACATGCAGAACCATTTACTCATGGCATAACTGAACCTCTTATTTACTTTAAGCTTTAAAGAAACATCTCGAGTCATAAATCAAGCAGTTCATGGTGTTTTGTTTGATCAGTTAAATGGGTTTTCTCTGTGATCGCCGTCTTTGAGCTCTGTGTTTCGTGGCCCTCTGCTGGAGCGTCTCAAACACACGAGTCGCTTGTTTCCTCCTGAGGGTGCAGCTCAGTGTGAGAGTCTGCGCTTCTTGTCACTTTAAATTGTTCCTTCCTGCTGCGCCGCTTGACCTCCAGTCACTCTCGTCTTCATGTTCAGCTGCAGAGGAGGAGCAGACACACCGCAGCTTCAGTTTCTGTGTGTGTGTGTGTTGGGTGTTGTTTTTCTTTTAGAGCTGGAAATCATTTCTGTTAAATACCTCTTCTCACTTGTTTTTATTAATAAATTAACAGGTCTTCACTGCAAATACACAAAATCTTTCCAAGTATATTTGGTCTACTTTTAGTGCAAATATCTTGGCACAATTGAAATAAGACAAAACTAACTTATAAGTAAATTTTCAGCAAGATATAAAAGTTTTAAAGTCAATTTTTCAGCTGGTTTTACTGCTGTATGCTCGTTGCAATGGCTGCTGGAAAAGACAATTGTTTAGTCGTTGACTTACCATCCAGAAACCACATGTTGCTTTCTTGTTTGTTGTGCAGAAGGCTCTACTTGTGCTTTTCAAAGTGTATGGTTGTATAATTGTGCATCTTTTTGCAGCCATTTCACAAGTGAAACAATCTGCCAGTGGAACTGGAACGTTTTCATCAATATGAAGGAGTTATTGACTTATAACAAGCTCTTATATTGTGCTGGAAAGTTATTTGTTAGTTAGTTTTTTCTTACTTCAAGTGTGTTAATATATTTGCATTATAAACTAGAGCTTATTTAAGATAAATCTTTATTTGCTCGATTCTCCTGTGTTTGAGAGTCTGTAACTTGCTGTTGTTTCCTCTCACTCATTTCTTTAAGGGTTGGCTCTGTGAGCTGCTACGCTGGAAAGAGGATCCGTCTCCGGAGAACCGGACGCTCTGGGAGAACCTGTCCATGATCCGTCGGTTCCTGAGCCTCTCGCAGGCCGAGCGCGACGCCATCTACGAGCAGGAGAGCAGCGCCGGGCAGCAGCACCACAACGAGCGGCCGTCGCACCTCATCCACGTTTCCACCGACCAGCTTCAGGTGAGCAAGACGTTCAGTCAAACAAACTGAGGAGAACCACGCTTATAGCGTCTGCTTATCAAAAAATACGCTTTTTATATTCTACAATGTCATGTAATGCAATTTATGTTTTTTATTAGGTTAAAAAATCGTCCCACTTTAACATAAATTGATGAATACACAACAGATTCCACACAGTAATAGCATCTAACATGGAGCGACCGCCTGTTTAAAATATGAAGTTTTGACTTCCACGCAGTCTGGTTCATGTCAACACAACACCAAGATGGAAAGAAATGAGCAATGACTTTAAAGAAGCAACTACTGAGCCTGAACATCAATCTGGGAAGAGTTATAAGCTCATTTTCAGTCTCAGTCCAGCGCTCGGTTGTTGACAGCATAATGTGGAGGATTGTTTTGATGACGTGATAAATGTGACGGGTTAGAAAGAATAGAAGCTTCTTAAAGAGACAGAGACCCAATATCAAGGTGTTAAAGTTCCTTTAAGTCATTTTTTATATATGCAGCATTTTTCTACCAACTAAAGGCAACATAGTGACTTGATTGTGCTATGAAAGGGTTTTATGTACATATTACAGCCCCTTGAATGTTTTAGCTCAGGACAGTTGAAAGAGTCTGAACAAACATAAAAAGGTTGGCATCAGAGAACCTCTTCTCCCTTAAAAAACAAAATCAATGCACTAATTTTTATCAAAATAAGCATCAAAACCTGTTGAGATGCAGAGATGCTTCGTTATAGTAAAACCACCAGGACTGTCAAGCATGGCGGTGGAGGGTTAATGATGTGGGCTTATGTTGCACTAACCATAGTAATCAGCAGTCACTGAGTTGATTATGAACTATCAGGTATAACAAAATATTCTAGAGTTAAATACATCCGTATTCCCCTGCAAACCAACAAAAGTCTTGCTGTCACAGTAAGTTAAACTTTATGTAGCACATTTCAGCAACAAGGCAGTTCTTTACGTCATAAAAACACAAAAATCAACTATTGAAACATTACATTTTCCAAGTGTCGCCATTTACAAATCAAAATGTTGGTTAGAGTTTCATTTCTTATGGTTCAAAAGCTGAACAGATTCATTATTAGTCTATATTTTTACAATTTTCCGGATTTGTGGAACATGCAGTAGCTACGTTTCCATTAAAAATGTGAGCAAAACTTTGTCTATATTCCGATAATGTCAAAACAAAAAACACAATTTTGAAACAAAGTTTGTTCACGCAATAAGACATGAAGAAACATCCTCCTCCTCTTTTTCCTCCTCCTCCCACTTTGTTGTCTTCTTTGTCTTTTCCTGCTAGAAATAACATCCTGTTACTGATCATGTGTCTCCATTGCAGTTTTGCGAAATACATGAATTTTGCTAAACTAATTTCCGCCGACAAACCACCTAAAGAAAGCATATGTTTTATTTAAATTGTCCTTTTTCCATAAAGCAAATTTATTTTAATAATTCCAGTTTCCAATATGCAGCTGCTGATACTCTTCAGTGTCTGATGAGCATCTTTTTGCTGCTGCCTCATAAATCCAGAAGGCAGTAGGGGTGTACTTACTTTTTTATGTTCAGATTTTCAGTTTTTGCTTCATCTTTATCAAACAATAAAAATGCTAAATCTTCTGGGTTTTTTGTACACTTTGATTTAGATGGGAATAATTTAAAACCCTGTAGAGGCCACATGTTTTTTTTAATCAATCTGTACTTTTTTTAACACGACTATACCTGAAATTAAACCAAACATTTATAAATGGGTGTTTCACACTTTTCTTCCTCGTGCTTATTTTCTTACAATTTAAACCAGACGGTTAGTTTCATAGAAGTTATGTCTTTTATTGGACAATTTAGTTGCTAAATGAGTCATCTGATAGGAGAGAATAATCAGTTATTAAACTGCCTTTGGATCTGAATCATTTCTGCAGCCTGAATAAATTTGTAAACACTTCTTGTGAGACGCAGAGCTAGACTCTCTTGACAACAATCTGCTTATGAGATCCTGAAAGTCTGAGTCAAAAACAAGTGAAAAAACACAATTTTTCTCATTTAATGTATTTTCAGCTAATATTCCAGGAAAATAAATAAACAACGTTTAAGAGTCATAATGAACACTTGTAAATTAGAACCACGGCAACACTTCAAAGTTCCTACTTTTCACAGAAAGCTGTTTTCAAAGATATCATTAGGCTGAACTTAGTTAACAGAGCTGCTTTATACGAGACATCTGGCGTATGAATAACAAATAACACAAAGGCTCAGTTAACGGTAGAAACATCTTAATGAAGCACAATAATACTCCTATTAAAAGTCCGCGCCACAGCTGACTGCTTGATTTGTTTTTTTGGTTCCTTAGATACACGGCCAGTTGTTTCACAAAGGCTCTCATTTACGGGATATAAATAAGGTAATAGGATTTCTTTTAGCAGCAGATATGGAATGAGGGAGTTTTTATGCAGACTTTGCATGCAAACAGAAACGCTTGTAGATGGATAAAATTGGATTATTTCTTACTTAATGGTGCAGCTCCTTACTGTCCATAAAAAAAACCAGGGTTTAAATATTTTCCGCCGGTCTTTCACTAACGTGACACGTCGGCCAAATTAACTCCCATTTGCTCAACAAGAGTTACCGGAGCTCGGTATATTGGTACAGTAAAATCACATCTCTGGGTGCATTTATGCAGCTGGCGAGCCGAGTCCCCGCAAAGTGCTGCTTTGCAAACTTGATTATGAAACACCTATCGACAGCGTCTGAGTCAGAAATGAAAACACAACAGCAGCCATTTCACCGGGTCAACAGGGACCACGAGTTGCCCACTCGCTCCCTCTCCAGCCACACAATGAGACATTTTACGAGTAATGTGTCATGTGTTTGTACCGACGGGACTCCGAAACGAAGCCGGAGCAAAAGCCATCGACAGCGGCGAGTCAGCCGCACCGGCGCTACGCGAACTGAGCGCAGGAATGATTATTGCTGGCTGCCACTGGAGCCTGATGAGCTGCTGAGGACAGGATTGAAACACTGGTTTCCTCTGTGCTGGGCTGCTTGAGCTATTTAAGTACCTGATGCTGCTGCTTTTCAGCTAAAGCCAACAGCCAACCAGCGAACACATAAGGCCTGTCAGTGTAAAAGATTTAGCTGAAGTTATTGTGATAAAAGATAATGTTGATTTTTTTTTTTGGCACCATTTTCTGGTAATATGATGGAAATAATGGCATAATAATGCAAGAACAAATGTTCAAAGATCAATGATCTTTAAATTGTAACGAACATAAAACTCTGGAACTGGAAGACATTTGAAATGTCTAAAATAAATAAAACAACAGAAACAACAACTAAAATGAATCATTCAATTAAAAGGCTATTTGAGACCAAAACAGCAAACTAAACACTGTCGTCCAGTTTCTGGTAGAAAAAGAGAGAAAAAGATAAATCCTGTTAATGTAAATTATTGTGTTTATTTTAATTTATCATGTTATTCATTAATTTATTGCAACAGGTAAAAAAAAAGTATTTAGTAGAAAGTCTATTCAAGTATAGAGTAACTGATCAAATTATCAATCATTTAATCCTTAAAATTAACTTAATCGGTTGGACCAAAATGTAAAGTTAAGTGGAAATGTTGGAATTTTAGGGACAAAAATGACAATAATTCATGTAAGTAACAAAAAATAACAAATCAGGCAAAAGAAAAGTTTCTTTCCATAAAAAACTTGTGAAACATTAAGAAAAACTGCAGGAGTGTGTTTGGTGAATCTTTAGTTAAAACATGTTTGGTTTTCGTTCGAGAAATTTTACTGAAGTTAGAGTAGAAATACTTTGTAATAAAAGTAAAACTACTCCTAAAAGTCCATCTTTTCAGAGAAGTTGCTCAGTTCCTTCCCTCCTCTGGTTTTCCTCTCTGCAGGCTCAGCCGCCTCAGTCTCAGCAGCAGCACCAGCACCAGCCCTCGCTGTCCCTCCACCCCTCCCAGCCTCTTCTCTCCCAGCAGCCCTTGCAGCAGCAGAGCAACGCCGGCCCCCGACTGCCGCCTCGCCAGCCGTCCACCGCCTCCCCGGCCGAGACGGAGGACGATGGCGGCCGCGGCATCAAGCCCCGCGGCGGCGGCGGAGGGAAGATCTCCCTGGAGGCTCTGGGCATCCTGCAGAGCTTCATCCAGGACGTGGGCCTTTACCCCGACGAAGAGGCCATCCACACGCTCTCCGCCCAGCTGGACCTGCCCAAGCTCACCATCATCAAGTTCTTCCAGAACCAACGCTTTTACGTCAATCACCCGGCCAAGGCGCCGAAGGACCACAACGCCGCCGCCACCGCCGCCAACAACAACTGCGGCAGCACGGCGGCGAACACCAGCAGCAGCAGCAGCAGCCGCAGCAGCCCGGCCTTCGAGGAGGAGCTGACGGACTTCAGGGAGAGCGGGGAGCTGCTGAAGGAGCTGGACGAGAGCACGCAGACCACAGCCACCATCTTCTCCATCAAGATGGAGGAGCACCTGGGCCGCGGCGCCGAGGCGCAGGCCGAGTCCGAGCACCAGGTCAAGTAGGACCGACGGCAGCCGGCGACCTCGGTCTGTACGGCGTCCGGACCGGTTTATGTGGAAATATGCGATCACACACTGGAAAACCCATATCAGACTCCGAAAAAAAAACAACAACCCAGAACTACTTTTTGGATTTTGTAAAACTTGTAATAATCACTGTAAAGACTGAAGCATCATTTTAATAACCTGCACAAAAAGAAAAAAAAGTTATTGTACTTATGTTGGCGTGGATATTTGCTGGCTGCACTCGATGTACGTCGTTTTACACTGACTTCTCTTTTTGAGCTACTGATTATATTCCGAAAGGAAACAAAAAAAAAGAAAGAAACAAAAAAAAAAGTTTCCCAGGAGTTCGATAGGTGTTTATGTATGTAGTTTTTTTTAAGCAAATGAAATCAAGGACCAAGTGGTTGTCAAGGCCTTAATCATGAGGTATCAAGTCTGGAGCCTGCTGGCGGAGAAGTTATTCTTTTACAAAAGAGCGTAATGTGATTCTGGATCACTGCAATCACCCAGAGCCCAGGTGCATCTCTGAGAAGAGCTCAATCTGTACTTATTATCTGTTAGGGAAGAATTATAAATATAAATATATATAGACATTATATTGTAACTGTAAAAATAATTAAAAAAAAGTACAGTCTTAAAGAAACTATGCCAACAAATGCCTTGTACTATACGGCACTGCCGATGTTAGATTATTTTGCAAAACCTTCGTCACTGTAATTTGTGAAATGCCACACGGTTAGAAATGTGAATGGATGAAAATGTTCTGTTGTCTGACGTTATTTATTTGCGGTTCATGCAGTGTTTCTGATGTAATTATTACAGTTTTCATTTTGAAACTTTGTCACTTTCCCCCCCTCTTTTCTTCTTCTTCTTTTTTTTTTCTTTAATAATAATCTCCACCAGTCTTTGTATTCCTATTTATAAGTGTAACTTCAACGGGCAGTGAAAACAAAAAGTGTCTTAAACGTCTTAAACGGAGAAGCGTGCTTTAAAGGTTGCCTATAAAGTGCTGTCCGTCAAGCTAATCATGCTACAAGCTTCACTATTATTGTCGTATGCAATTTTTACTATCATGCAAATAAGCTTAGGTGGAACGACTAACCTGCAAGCGAGCTTAGAGAGAGAGTTAAAAAGAAAAAAACATATGCAATCTGTGTGAGGTCCGATGTCTGCGACGCGTCTTCCTATGGTCAACGATCCGATTGGGAAAGGTCCGGCTGTGTAAAGATCCTGTACAAAAAGTGTTTCCTTTTTTAAAAAAGCCTTCATTTCAACGAGAACACCGGTTATTTTGTTACAAACCGACTGTTTTTGTAAGTGTTTCTCAGTTCATCTCTGCAGAGATGTTCCAATTAGAAGTGGTTATTGATTGTTAATTACACGATTAAAAGTGTTTGTATTGTTACACAGATTTCTTGGCATTAACTTGACCAGACTCTTTCGCCCTCGGAGGGAGGGGCTTTTTATTTTGTCTTCTTCTTCTTCTTCTCCGGAATCAAAACACGAGACAATGTGAATTGTTTTTAAACGCCCCGCTCAGCTGGGAACACCTGCTGTTTGTAATAACTGTAAATATCACATGGTATGGATCATTGATTGTTTATTATTGTAAATATATTTGAAGTTTGTGTAAGAGCTCACCGTACAAGAACTGGATTTTCTGTTGTGCCTCTTCCTCTCAGAGCGACTGTACCTGGGCTCCTCCGAACTGCTGAGTGTATCTGAAGCACCTGTGAAATCTGAAATAAATAAAAACGTGAGGTGTGAACACCTGGGAGTTAAGATCTAACGCGGCGCAGGTGTCCTGACCTCACTGAGAGGGAATCCCCCCTCACCTGTTCACACCCAGGGAAACGTGCCAGCCTGTCTGTCCTCCAGCAGACGACTTTCTGTCTTATCCTGCCAAACGTAACGCGGTTTGTGTTCCGGGGAGAAGGAGGAAGAAACACAAACAAGAAAAAAACAATGCCTGAGCTGTCAGAGGTGATGATCTGAGGGGACACAAAGCATGATAAGAGGTGAAAACGAGATCGAAATAAGAAAGCAGCGTTGATTTTTCCAGATTTTTCACTCGCTCGCTGACAGAGGTGCCAACAACTATCAGCAACACCAGCATTAAGTCATTATCACCGTTTTCATGACGACCAGACTGTCTCCTTTAGAAAGTAGCGTTTGTTTTACAGCAAAAGTCCTTTTACAGAACAGCTCCAGTACATTTACAGCTATATTTAGTACAGTTGCCAAACCAGCATGTCTGATTACTTTCATGTACTTGTTCTTCCTGTGCAAGAACATAGACACAGTGGAGAAGAACATCTCGAAATTCTGGGTCAGTTCTGCACATTAAAAACACCTATAAGTGCAAATAACAAGAAGTTTAAAAAAGAATAATTTCTGTCTAAAAACCAAAAACAGAAAAATTTGTCCTGAAATCAGTCAATCAAATTTTATTTGTATAGCACATTTCAGCAGCAAGGCATTTCAAAGTGCTTTACTCAGTTAAAATAAAAATAAAAACAGAAAGAGACAGAGATTTTGAAAAAGAAATATTTTCCTCCACTTTAATAAAATCTTTAGTTGAAACGTTGATCTCCGTTTTTGCTACAAAATTCGGATTTTCTGAGGGTTATTTTATGATAAATTAAAAAATATATAACTAAAGCATAAAGAGCAAATTGTGTGTAAAATATTAAAGGTCCAAATGGTCTACGTCTTACAAAAATTCTAAAAGTTGCTAAAATTATCTAAATATATTTTTAAAATATAACAATCATATAGTAATCACTGTTTAAAATTTGAATAAAAAATATTAAATACAATGTCAAAATAGTCAGTATTTATACTAAAAGTAAATAAAACATTTAAAACTAAAAACTCATTAAATTTTTAATTACATTTTCAGTAAATAATTGTAAAAGTATGTTATGGAAGTAACTGTAAATACCTAAGAAACTAAATTGCTTAAACTCTGAGGTTGCTTTTCTTTTTAATATTTAATAACATGATCAAAAATAAATATGTGCCGTCGACCTCAGTGTCACTTTCTTTAAGTAGACGTTCAATCTGATTCTTCAGTAAATATTCTCTCCCAAGCAGCAGCAGCAGCTCTGGCTTGTGTTCGACTCTCCGACAGGTAAGGCTGTTTTCTGGCTTCCACTTCAAAGTCTTCAGCGCACGTTAAAATAGAAATCACATCCATAAAGGTGACTGATGAGTAATCAATGCTGCTACCTCAGGCACGTCATGGGAGGCTTACATGCTTTTAAATTATTAAGCTAAAGAGACATCATGCTGGGGAACAGGCCACCTATTCTGAGTTGGTAAAGAAGCAAACAGGCATCTTCTTGTGATATTTGTAGAAATCCTCAGCAAACAGTTTCCACATTGAGCTTCCAGCTGACGCACGTGTGGTGAGAGCTGGGTGGAGTTTGAAGCAAAGTTTAATTTTAACTGGTTAAATAATAACGGTACAGTTTGAACGGTGGTGAGAAGAGACATATTTCTAGGTGACGCACAACATGAAATAATGTTTGCAGTGTGAGGAAAATTATTTGGGAGATTAGCTTTATACTTGTTAATTTTCAGATTTAAGGATGCAACCTGAGTTAATTTATGTGTATAAAAATGGTTTGTCGTGCACAAAACTCTTTGTAAATAACCTAAATCGAAATTAATCTTTAAATAAAGTAGCATATCTTTTCCGGAAATTGTATAAAAAATATAACCTTTAATTTGTTCAGAGGGAAAAACAAAGTATTTTTAAAAATCCCTGAACAATTCCTTTAAAAAAATGATTCTTATCTGAGTTTTTTAGTTGATGAGAGTGTCTTCAAACCTTTTATTAGAATGCATAACCTCCTTATTCCTACATGTTGTGGCATAATGTTTCTCAACTGTTCTTCAAAATAAGAAAGACAAGAGAACATTTTGTTAAACTAAACCGTCACCATATGCACATTCAGAAAAATAGTGAAAGGCTAAAAGCTGCAATTGAGTCAAACACCGAAGTTTGGCCACTGAAGAAGTTTAAAAGAAATAAAACCTGCATGCCGTCAAAAACACATGAAGAGTTTGCTAAATTTATCTAATTTGTGTCATTTGGTCAGATGAGACTGAGTTTCTGGCAACAAACCCTCTAAAGTGAAGGCGATGCTGTGGGCCTATTTCTCTTCCAAATGCACAGAAAAACAGAGCACAGCATCATGAAATCTGTGAAATACAATAACATTTTGAACAAAAATCTGCAAACTCCAACCAGCTGCATATCAGGTAGATTTGTCTCATATTTCCTAACTTTGTTTTTTACTTAGAAATGCTCTGCAAAATAATTTGCGAATTGACAGATTTTTCACAGAAAAATCCACCAATTTTTGAACCGCAAACAATCGGTTCAAATGTTTATAGGCTCTTGGCCTTAGAACGTGGTACAATCTCTAGAAAAATAGTTCTATGTTGCCAAAGCACTACTGAAGTAATTTTATTACAAGCAATAGTTTGTTAAAGTGGCATTTTCAGAATTCATTTTCAGAGTTCAGTGCAGAATTATGCAGCTGTAATAAAAAAAACATTATTTATTCAAGCCTTCTTAAACATCGTCAATAAATGTGGACCGTAAATACATCCGTAAACATTAAGTCCAAACACCAGTACTGAATCAAACCAACTCATAAATCTAGTTTAAACAGTTGTGTTGCTGAAGGTAAATCATTGCTTTTCCATGTGTGTTTCTCAACATTAACTATCACAAAAGTACACCAATAATTAAAAGAAAACTTTAACTTAAATGGACAAAACTGATTAAAATAAAGCATCCAGAATTGTGTGTTTGTTCAATAATTAGAATTTTGCATTGCAAGGATGCACATCTGCAGCGTGGATGTACTTAAACGCTGCAAAGCGCGCACGCTCCACTGAATACAATCCCCCAGAGTCCTCATGGAGACGTCAATCAAATGCAAGCATTAACACTTCACAGACCAACTGAAGGGAAACAGGAGTTTTGGCTTCATCATAACAAAGACTTCTGGAAGTGTCACGATGTTAAGCAAAGCAGGGGGACGGCTCGCTACAATGCTCATCAACAGCACGAGGTAAAGAGAAAAAATAATAAAGGAATTCATAGGGTGCGTTCACACTGCAGCCTGAAGTGACTCAATCCCGATTTGTATCTGATCTTTTCATGGCAGTGTGAACAGCTCAGGTCAGATTCTTTTAGAATGTGATCCATATCCGATACGTATCTGATTCAAATGCGACCATAACGTCCAGGTCTCATTCATCCGAACTGAACGTCACTGATTCTCAACAAATCTCACTATTCTGGTCCTGAT
>CAEGAF010112415.1:0-26029 GCA_903067075.1 Micropoecilia bifurca
CCTTGTAAGATACAAAAACTCTGAGGTTTGAGAATCCTTGTATGATGTCGAGGTTTGAGATGTTTTAAAATGCTTTTACTTTTAATTTTTATTGTTTCTGTATTTTTCTCTATTTCTGTTTTCATTTTATTTTAAATTGTGTAAAGCACCTTGAAATGCCTTGCTGCTGAAATGTGCTATAAAAATAAAATTTGATTGATTGATTGGAATCCTTCATACCGACATAATTTTCATTTGGTTTTTCTCCTCGTTTCCTTATCAAAGTCCCACGGTTGCAGTTTGCGAATGACGACAAGCACCTGCTGGCCTGCTGCTCGTTGGACGGCTCCCTGTCCATCATGGCGCTGTCGCCGCCGCCTCCCAGCGTGAAGCTGACGCTGAAGGGACACGGCGGCCCCGTCACCGACTTCGCCTGGTCTCTGAGCAACGACATCATCGTGTCGACGTCGCTGGACGGGACGCTGCGGATCTGGAACACGGAGGACGGCCGGTGCATCCGGGAGGTCAGAGACCCGGAGTCCAGCGAGTTGCTCTGCTGCACCTTCCAGCCCATGAACAACAACCTCACTGTGGTCAGTTCCTCCGTCATGAGGCTCAAATCGCCTCATGAATTTGTTTTTGTCGATTCTCCTTTCAAAAGCCACTTTACTGCTTAAACAGATTTATTGTTGGGAAATTACGCATAGAAATATTTGTACTTACTCAAAAGAGATTGAATGAGATTTGGCTCATTAAACTCATTGTTACTGTAAGAAGACAAAGTTTGGTGACAAACATTAATTCACAAAATTGTAACTTAATTTTACACAACTGTAACTTTATTGTTTCAATTATTTTATTTAAGAAGTTAATTAGTGATCTTTTGTGTTTTTTGGGCTTACATTTCAATAATAATGGGCTTTTTTAATGTTTTAAAAAGTCTTAAATTTAATTAGCATGATACAGGTTTCCCCCTGTGTATTGTAAGCCTGGCGGGCCTCCAGGCTTAGTTGGGCCCCCACCAGGCGCAGCTTTGCTTATTTATTTATTTTTATTTTTTTGTTTGCATTTTAAGACTTTATAGTTGGTGTTCAGGTATTAATCTTCCAATCACACATAATTATCAAGTGATATTTTCAAATTTTCTGCCAATTTTAAACATTTTATAACTCAGAAACGCGACGAGCGGCTGGATGAGCGACTGCCTGAGCTCCCCGTCCTCCGGGCTTAGCAGGTTTTCTGGGGGAAACCTTGATCATGTATATCTTATTTTATTCAATATCTCAGTAGTTTTTGACATTTTAGCTTTTACATTACCAATATGAGCCTTCTAAGGCAATTTGTTGTCGAGTATCAACCCCAAAAATCTGATTTTATACGGTATTTCAGAACTGTTTACCATCATTCTTTACTAAATAGTGCAAGATTTGTATTAAAAGATAGACCGATAATTTGCAATTTCTTCTCCTCTCTCTAAAAAAAAAATATAAAAATATGACTGTAAATGAGAAATGACAGTTCACATTATCCACTGCTTTACTCCAGTGAAGGAAGGAGTAATAATATTCAAGATAAGAGGGAAATTATGAAAACTAATTTTCATTAGAAAAGCTTACAGTCATGACCTAAATATTCGGGGATCTCAACAGTCGTTGGCATTTCTGCTCACGATGTAAAAGAAGCCTTAAAATAACTCCATCATTTATCTTAGTAGTATAGTCATAAACTGAAAATGTCTGGAAATCCATCTTTTAAGCTGTGTTTACCTGGTTGGAGATTATTCATGTGCGGTTTGGAGCAAATCGGTGAATAAATGTGTGATTTAGATTTGAATATATGCAATAAATCAGGAGCCTAACTCCAGAGGTTCATCATATTTACTGCCGAAATCATTTTCAGATCTTGCTGCGAGAATTTCCTTAAACTTTGAAAATTGTTTGTGTCATCAATCGATCTTGTGGAAGAACGAACGTTTGTCTTAAGTAAGAAAACGAGTAAAATGTAGATTTTTTTATTTCAACAGATTTAGTTGTTTTCCTTCCTTTAGTCTCACAACAAGCAGCTTTTATTTTCCCTTATTGTTATTCCAAACATTTCCTGTGTGTGAAGTTCATCGATAATCGTTGCGTGCAGAAGGAAGCCCTTTACCTCGTTGTAAATGCCTGAACATTGATTAAAATTTCACTTTTAAATGTCAGCGCTTGTAACCGGGATTAGAGTTGTAGATATTTTTGAATGATCTTATTTTTAACCTTTTTCTTTGCGATGATGAATTATCTGTAAGCTGTTATGTAAAATAAGAGTTGTTTACGTTAATTTATGCCGCTATGAATCATGGGGGAAAAGTGGATTTGGGTTGAAACCAGGGTTGTTGATGTTAACATGTAATTAATCTGTAATTTAATATAACATAAAACTGAGAATATTCAGACCTGTTTGAGACAGTAAAACATTTTCTTGAACTTTTTTAAAAACGTACATACAGTGTGGGCAGTGGCCCAGGGCGACATCAGAATGGGGGGGAGAAAATAAAATGCATCTTATCTGACATTTGCCCAATAAACAAGTTTGCTACGACTTTACGCCTCTGTAGTGGAGCAAGTTCCCCTTCGGTCAGAGGGCGAACCAAACCATACAATTAAAATTAATCTCTTTTATTATAGAAAAATGCAGAAAAAAATTCTAAATATGTAGTGTTTTAAAACTTAATAATCTGAACATAATTTTAGATGTATTCTATACAGAAAAGGATAATGGCCAGCGGGGAAAAAAATAGAATTATGACTTTAATCTCAAAATTCAGAGAAAAGAATCTGATTCTGAAATTCAGAAATCTCAGAGTGTCAGAAATTCTGACACAAAAAAGTCGGAATTCTGAATAAAATCAGAATTCTTTTTTTTCCAGTGGTCCTAATCTTTTTCTGTAATTCTAAGAAAACCGTCTTTTTTCTTCAAAAGTTACTGGATAGTTTTGATGCCATCAAGTTAAAATTAAAGCAAAAGTTGTGACTGACAAAAGAGGAATAGTTTGTGTAGTTGGTTAGGTTTCCTATTTAGGACAATTTTAATTTACTAAGAAATTTGCACTAGAAACCAAAACACTTTTGTGTTTTTGCAGAGGATCTAAATTTTTAAAAAAACATTTTTTTATTTTTCTGTCTCATACCGATCACGATATAGTGACAGTTCCAACAAATACAATGTATTTTTTCTAAACCCTGATTAATCTCAGCGCTGGAGTTCGGTTAATCTGATTAAACCCCGGCTGAAACATGGCTGTGTTTCTGGTGGCAGTAGATCTGCTGCAGCTCAGTTCTGCGTGTCGCTGTCTGCGCTCCCCGCCGGCCTGATGAAGGCGTTCTCGTGTTCCAGGTGGGGAACAGCAAGCACCACCTGCAGGTGGTGAACATCTCCACTGGGAAGAAGGTGAAGGGGGGCTCCAGTAAGCTGACGGGCCGCGTGCTGTCGCTCTCCTTTGACGCTCCGGGGAGGATCCTGTGGGCTGGCGACGACCGCGGCAGCATCTTCTCCTTCCTCTTCGACATGGCAACAGGTGCAGGTCCCGTCCGACCGAGGCCCGACTCGCCAAGTCACAAATTCTAATCAGGTTTCCCCAGAATAACGAGCTCCTGGTGCGTCTCCCTCCAGGGAAGCTGACCAAAGCCAAGCGGCTGGTGGTGAGCGAGGGCAGCTCCATCTGCAGCATCTCTGCTCGCTCCTGGATCAGCCGCGAGGCCAGAGACCCGTCGCTGCTGGTCAACGGCTGCGTCAACAAGCTGCTGCTCTACAGGTCGGCTTCATTTATCAGCAGCTGGTTCACTCACTGCTGTAAACTCTACACAGGGTTTAAAAGGCTTCAGCGCCAAGTGGTGCCTTCAGAGTTTTGGAAAATGTTTCATTTCTGTGTGAAGGAATGAAGCATTTTCTTTATTTGCTCATAAAGTGTAATATAATGTTTGATAAAAGCTTAAATTTAAATGTTTGGTTTCTGGAGATTTATTTTTTTTCAATATTGTTTTTATTTCCAAAGTCTGGTTCTGGAAAAGTTTGAAAACTTTCCTTGAAAGTGCTTGAAAGCGCTTGAATTTTACTCTAAATTTCTGTCCAGTTTTATCAGTTATTAGACACCAAAACCAATATTTTTTTTTCAGAATTTGAACCAGTTGAAGCTAAAACTGCTGGTTATATAAACATATTACAGACAAATATATTTTAATCTTAAATTCAGCATCTCTGTGTATATTTTTGGTTTAATTACTGGCTCTAAAAATCTTTTTTTTAACAAATTACTTCAGTTAATTTGCTAAAATTTACTAAATGAATTGACGATTATTTAATTGATTAATCCTGTTTAATGCAATTAATCGTTTCAGCACTAATTTTAGTGCAGCTTGATTTTATATTAATAATGGCGAACTCTTTAGTATTTTTTTTATTTCCAAAGTCTGGTCCTGGAAAACTGTTTTTTTTTCTGTGTGAAAACGCTGTTCAAAGCTGTAAATATTCAGCTGTTTCTCATTTATTGAAACCGTTTCCTAATTCCAGGGTTGTGGACAACGAAGGAACGCTGCAGCTGAAGAGAAGCTTCCCCATCCAGCATGGATCGCAGCAAGTCCACAGCATTTTCTGCCCCCTCATGTCTTTCAGACAAGGGGCCTGTGTGGGTAAGGATTCCCGCCGCTGCCGCTCTGGTGGGCTTTGTGCTCCTGCTGGCGTCTCTTAGTGAACCTGCTGCGATATCTGAATCAAAAATGAGACCAAACTGCACAGCGAGCCGCAGGCCATCCAGTGCAGAGAAGGAAGAAAGACTCAGACATGAAATCAAAAATAGCACCAGGCTGCTTTCGGATTGAAAGGAAATATCTGGAATTGGAGAATTACAGCAACAAGGCGGCCCGTTTTTCTGCAGCACGTTGCAAACATGCTCCCAGGTTCCCCACTTTTATCTCCTATTTTTATTTCACATCAAGGCGCGCCGCTGTCTGGATCACACTTGGGTTTCCCAATTACCAGAAAAGTTAAAAATACCTGAACTTAAGCAGAGAAAAATGATCGTTTCTGTCAGAGACGATCGTCTGAGCGAGTATCTGATGGTTTTTATTTGAATGATTGAAATGCTATACTTTAATAAATAACACTGACAGTTATTCCTGTTTTTAGTATGAAATGAATAGTTTTAAAACTTAATTCTGTTGAGAAGTTTAAATTCAGTCATCAGGTATCTAAATGTCACAAATTTTAATTTAAATGTTTTTTTTCTTCTGAGTAGAAAAGTACAGTTTCTAATAATCCAAAAACTTCATGGACTGATTGACTTAAATAACTCTCCACCCATCTCTGATGATGTTTAGTTGGATTTCTCCTTAAAAGTCGCACTTTGTGTCTGTGTCACCCAGCCTAGTTCTGAGACAAAAACACAGAATATCAACTCAGACTTGCTGAAAACATCCAGATTTAGATGAAATTTATTTTCTGTTTTTTTCACTACATGGAAAAATCATGGAGAAGAAAACATGACATGTTTTAGACTTTATTGCACTGAATGTGGCCAGTTCATTGTTTTCTATATTCATCAAAGCTGCAGTAACTTTTATATAAAAAATGTTTTTTAAATGTTTGTTAAACATGTCGTGACGGTTTAATATCTACTGCAGTCAGAAGAAACGCACAGCTCCCGGTCAAAAACAACCAATCAGAGCCAGCCTGTCGCAATAACAAATTGATCAATGAATCGTGATAAATTAAAACAAATTCAATAATTTCCACTTGCATAATTTATTATTTTTCTCTTTTCTCTTTCTACCAGAAACTGGACGACAGGAGTCTTTAGTTTGGTGTTTTGGTCTCAACTAGAGCAGTTTTTTAGTTTACAGAGACTTTATAATTAATTTTATTTGCTGATTTTTTTGTTTTGATTGTTTATTTTCCAGTTCCAGAGTTAAATGTTTGTGAGAATATAAAGTTTATTGATCTTTGCCAATGCATTCTTGCATTATTACACCATTTTACTACTGGAAATTATCTCAAAACAACAATATAATTGTTCATCGTCCAGCAAACTTTGTTACTATGACAGGCCTAGCTGTCACTCACCCCCATGTACTCGCTGCTAAATGAGCTAATGGTGGAAAAGCATCTTATCGTTAACCGTTTATTTGCCGTCATCGGTGCTAACCAGCATGATCTGTAGTTTCATCCCAACGTTAACTTTCGTCTTCTGTCTCTGGCTCTGGCTGCGTCTCAGTGACCGGCAGTGAGGACGGCTGCGTCTACTTCTTCGATGTCGAACGCAACACCAAGGCCATCGTCAACAAGCTGCAGGGTCACGGCGGCCCGGTGCTGGACGTGAGCTTCAACTGCGACGAGAGTCTGCTGGCGTCCGCCGACTCCACCGGCATGGTCATCGTCTGGAGGAGAGAGCAGAAATGAAAACCCCAACAAGCTTCCATCCACTACATCTGAACACGTCTGAGTAAAAACCGACCTGCTGCTCTTAGCCGTCCGGTCCCACCGTGTAGGTCTTCACTGGAATGTATCAAACATCTAAAGAAACTAAAGTGCAATCAGATAGAGCCTCTTCCTGCGTGGGAGGGAAGCGTCCGTCCTCCTGCAGCTGGAACCGGCTTCTCCACCATGCATGCGTCACGGCTTCACCTCCAGCCGGCGTGAACAGGACGCGCCGCGATCCTACTGGAAAAAGCAACACTTTGTATCACACCGATGTTCCCTCCGGCGTAGCTTCCTCACTATTTATGTAACTGTTATTCAAGCAGCGTAATCAAGTGTTGTTCGCTCTCAGTCGCCTGTTTGCCTTTGAGACCATGTGCATGAAACAAGCAGGTCATTTATCACTAAATGTTGGTGTGTTGATCAGTGTGTTTGTTCGTTTTGTGTGTGTGGTGATTCAGATAATTTATTTAGCACAATAAATGGCAGCATTGTGACTTATCCGTGTCAAATGTTTTGTTGAAGTGCATGTTGAAATATTTGTTGAGATCAGCAGGGGTGTCCAAACTTTTTGTCACGTGGGATAAAATCGTCAAGTCAAAAGTAAAAAATAAATAAATAAAAATGTTAAATCAAGCAAATGAAGTTGCCTTATTTTTTTAATGTAGATCCAAAATGATTTTGCATATTTTCTTTATGAAATGACTTGTTTTTCAAATAATTTTAGGATTAGTTGAACATATTTATTCTCCATTTCGAGTCACTTTACTTCAAAACACTTTGGGATTTAATAAAAAAAAATGTGGTTCTTATTCTAACATTTTTAAAAGATTAATATTTTCTTTCATTTTAAACATTTCTCATTGTAAGAAATTTATGTCAGTAATGATTTTATCCTGATTAAAAATAAGTTCAATCAATAAATTTGTATCATTCCTGAGCTGCAGTTTGGGGCCACAAAAAAATCAGCCGACGGGCCACAAGTGGCCTCCAGGCCACACTTGGGACACCCCTGATGTAAACAAACTAGATCTTCTTCAACAGACTAAGTATAATCCAGAAATGTATGTAGTGTTGAGATTGAATCTATTCCAGAAACGTATAGGGACAGTAATATATACATCTTTTAATTTTAAAATTTATTTTTTAATTATTTTATGAAATAAAAATTATATATAATATATAATTTCAAAGATACTTTGCAATTTAACTCCTTGAAATTGGGCTTCTGTCTCTTTAAGAAGCTCCTGTTCTTCCCCAGACATGTATTTAACCCTTTCATGCATGAATTATGATCCTTTGTGTCAGAATTTTTTCCCATTTGTTTTTTTTCTGAAGGCATAAAAAAAGGTAGGAAAGAAAATGTAAAACCATTTTTTTTTTCTGTTTTTAGGTGATCAATTGTAATTTTCTCCAAATACAAAGTTGTTATTTTAAAAATACAACTTTGTTGTATGTAGGGGTTATCTGATGTCACAATATGTTTTTTTTACCTTGAGTCTACAGTAGAAGGATGGACCGGGTCGGTCGGCCATATTGGATTTAACAAAAATAATTTATTGCATTTGGAGCTTAAAGCCAGAAGTTGATGGTGTATTTTATGGTGGATCAGTTTCCACTTCAGTGGGTTAAGCCCTTAAAGGGGCAGCTTCCATAATATGGAAAACACACAATACGGAATGTTGATTTATAGAAATAAATCAACATTTGTTTGATTTTATAGCAAAATCAAGTAACTGTTACCTTCAGTGGCTATAAAAATGTAAATATCAGACATGACTAAAGTAATTTCACTTCACAAATTTAAGGCCTTAAAATTGGGCCTCTGTCTCTTTAAGAAGCTCCTACTCTTTCCTCTTTCTATTAAATGCTAGTTTATTGGTAGGTGGCAGGCTGATGCTTCGTTTTTGTTTCTTTTGTCCATTTCTGATGTGATCCAGGTCTTTAAAACCTTTTAAATTTGAATTGGTGAAACCCTGAATATGTTGTGCTACTAAATAAATCAAAATATTTCTGTGAATATAATGCTTTAGCACCACAATATTTTCTGTAGAGAGTTAGAAATCATAGAGATGGGTCAAAAAGAAAGTCTTATTATTTGTTTGTGATCCATGCTTTAGGTCTACTGAAACCATAAAAGTGATGCATTGGTGTTGCGTTGCCAGAATAATGCACTAATGATACTCCAGAGATTATTCTTGTATTTTAGCGTCCACACTGTTTTCAGGAGAAAAGAAAATAAGATTTAAAAATTAATTTTACATGCATGGAAACTAACCTTCACTGATTTCATTATTATTTAATACTCTGTATGTTAATGTTTCTGCATCTATGTTTCCAGAAGTTATGGTCAAATTATTATTATTTTTTTTATTTTATGATGAAACTGACTTGACTTTCCAGAATAACACCAGCTAAAGATGAAAGTTTCAGGTTGTCAGAGTTCACAGTTATCTGAAGATTTCAAAACGGCAGGAAAACCTACAGGAGGTCAACAGAAAAACTCCTTTTTAAAAATACAGCAGGTGTGTTTTCCCTAATGGGTGAGATGGTCTTTTTGTTGAGATGAGGAAAAGGGAAGCAGACTAAAAATAAGCAGTCGGAGACGAGGAGGACGACACGATGCAACCTGTCAAACCTGGAATATTTTGAGGATTCTGCTCATGGAAACATCTCTGACATGCACAGCCTGCACAGGCTCACAATAGAAATTAGCTTGCATTCATTTTTGAAATATAAGCTAATTATTTTTTAATGTAATTATACAATCATCCACTGTCTGGATTTCAATCAGACTCTAATTAGGATAAAAGCATGTTATATTCTTCCATCATATCCATTTTATCTTAACATAGCATAATTATTCAACGCAGCTTCTTACATAAGGTTTGTTTAATGAAGGCTTTTACCTCGAGTGCAACTGGCATTCAGCATCATATAGCTGTTTTTTGCTGCATCAAACATGGTTTTATACCTGAAATGATGTATTTTAACCAATCAAAACATTTATAAGATACACAAAGGAAAACTCATTTTGGATGCACATCTTGTTACAGTCAGAGTTTTGGATCTGCGTGAAATTTGTGAGTCTAGGGAGAAAATATAATGGTTAGTTTTCACCATTTTGTTTCTATTTAAGCCATTTTAGAGGCTGTAAACCAGAATTTGTAGACAAACTTCTTGGGGGAATTTTACAAAAATCAGAGTTAGTTGTCAGCTAAGACATTTGATTATGTCTAAAGCCTAACTAGTATTAAAATTCCAATAAAAAAGAAGGATTTTGAGCTTAAAACCTCTTATTTATGCTTTAAAATGTGAAACTTCTCATTGTTTTTATTGGATTAATTAATTTCCTACTGCTGCTTCTAAAGAAATGCAGTGAAGAAATAAAAGTTTTTTTGCAACAGCAGGTTGAAACAAGTTAGTCTGACTTAATTGCTTTAAAACTTTATGCATTTGTCTTATTGCGTTTTTCTATATTCCTCCTGTAATCCAGCAAAAACATCACAATCTCACAGCTTTTGTGAAGCTGATGTGTTTATGTTTCAGCAATTTATAAGCAGATCAATAATCATGTTTGCATATTTGAACACATATTTAAAACCTACACAGTAAAAATGCCAGTGTTGAATTAACACCCCAAAGTGTCCATATGTGTCCAAGTCAGCTGGTGTTAAAGTAACACTTTTGAAAGTGTTAAAGGTTTGACACCCATGTTTTTGTTAAATTAACATTGGTCTATATACTGAAATTGGTTTAAGAAAAGTTAAACTTTACATTTCTGTGTCTTGTTTTGAATATTTTCCACTGCATTTGATTTATATGGCACCTTGTGGGTCAATTATTTGCTTATTTAAACACCACATATGTTTTGTGATCAACACTACACTGGTGTTACTTTTAATATATTTTAACACCTGCACCTTTGTAAATGTTAACGTGACTCTCTGTAGTGTTGAATTTAACACCAGCTGACTTGGACACATAGACACTTTGGGGTGTTAATTCAACACTGACATTTTTACTGTGTACAGTGCCTTTTAAAAATAAACATTTTAAAGTGTGCTTTATTAGAAATATGTCACAGATTAACTAGTGATAAATTAATTATGGTTTTGACTTTTTTTACTGATAAAGTAAAAATTTCTGACATCCATTTTTATTGAACCCAGTCTGATTCTCCTGTGTAAATTCAGGAGGAACCAATAGTTTCAGAAAACACATAATTAGCCAAAACAGTTTGTAATTTAACAATAAATGACTCCATCTGTTCCGTTAGAAAATATCAGTGAACAAAAACAATAAAAGATAGTAGTAAAGCTGTTAAACCGTCTGAAAGAGAAACACCTCAAACCTAGAGAGAGTATAAATCATAAAATGGTAACCTGTAGAGATCAATAAATAAGGGGGTGAAAATCTATCAATAATACAAGTTCAGACTCCAAAACTGAATTTTTTGGTTTGCATGAACCCAAAAATTATACTCTAGTATGAGTAGCAACATGTCTTTACTCAAATAAAAGTAAAAAGTAGCCATCCAATAAATTATTAAAAAACTATTTGGTAAAAACCTGACTCAAGTACTGAGTAACTGATCAAATTATCAATCATTAATATTTAAAATTACATCATCAGATGAACCAAGATGTAAAGCTATGTGGAAATTGTTGTATTTTAAGGACGAAAATGTGAATAATTTGTATAAGTAACATGATTAATTACAAAATTTAAAAAAATTAGACAAAAGATTTTTTTCAACTTAGTTTCTTTCAAAAACTAACAGAAACTGCAGGTGTGAGTCTGTGTTTGGTTAAAAAAACCTTCATTCAGGAGGTTATGCAGTAGAGGAGGGATATTTAAAGCAACTCAAGAAAAAGTAGAAAGTACAGTGTGGTAAAAAACTCGGAAAGTTAAATTTTTCCAATAAGTTTCTCAAGTAAATATATATCTGGTTAATGGTCAGAAACATCTGAATCCGCATTTTCCACAACTGACAGCAAACCGGAGAGAGAATTCAAATATTTGATTAAACACATAAAGATGCTTCTGAGAGCTGAAAATGGAGACCACTGGTTTAAATCCATGAGTTGAAATGGCCTAGTCAAAGTTCTGGTGTAAATAAAAAGAGGAATCTTGTGGCCATAAATGACAAATAATGTCAGCAGACCAGACACTTCTGAGCTATTTTGAGAAGGTTCCTGCTGTCATTGCAGCTGCAGTACATCACTTTTATTAAAAAATATAAATATATAGCTTTTTTTATATATTTGTTGAAACTGTCACTATGTTGTGACCTATGAGACAAATAATCTATGAAAAAATCAAGCTTCTCTCTAACTAGCGCTGTCAATCATCCTATATGTGGCGCTGCTCAACCCAGCACAGCCTGTCATGAATGCTAATCTTAGTTAGCATCCGGTGACAACAGATACCGCTACAAAAGATCTTTCCTGCCAACAGCCGTCACTGACGACAATAACTCTGATAACTTTTAATAATAATAATTAATTATTATTAATGGGTAATTAATTAATTACCCATTAATTAATTATTAATTATTATTAATGATAATTAATGGGTTACAGCAACATTTAATTGCCCTTTGGGATCAACAAAGTATTTTTGAATTTGAGTTGTTCCTCCCATTAGCACATGGACCTGCGCTAAGACCCTCCTCCTGGCTCTGATTGGCTGGAGCGCTATGCCTTTCTTCAGGCTGCACAGAGATTGGGTAGAGGGGATTAATCTTTCCACAGGTTATGTCTCATAGCAAACTGTCATGACAGTAACACATTTTAAAAAATAAATAAATAAAAGCTGCATATGGCACCGTTAAAATATTGACATTGGATAACTACTTTTTACATATTTTGTTAACTGTAAAAACAATTAAAACCACGTATCATTTTCACCTCATGGTCTATCGCATAAAATCCCAGTAAAACAAGTCAAAGTTTGTGGTTTCCACATAAGTAAGGATGTCTTCACACTGCTGCCAGAAGTGACCCAATTCTGATTTTATTTTCTTTCTTTGACTTAATGCGACCTGAATCTTATATTTGCATGTCGGTCTGAACAACACAGGTCGGACTTTTTTCTAAAGCGACCCAGGCTACTGGGTTATCCGATACATATCCGATCTTTTCAAATGTGACTTGAATCTGAACGTCCAGGTCGCGTTTAACCGACCTGAACGTCATAGATACTCGACCAACGTCACTATTCTGCGCCTTGATTCGCGCAAGCGGGAAGAATAACAACAAATATGGCGACGATAATGAGGGTTAAGGTGTTAATTTGCTGACTCTGGTCGGACAACAACTTTAAAATTGTAAGCTATGCTGCATAATTAGCATCCATGTTTACTTCCGCAAGCACGAGCATTTCCTCTTCTTCTTCTTCTTCTTCTTCTTCTTCTTCTTCTTCTTCTTCTTCTTCTTCTTCTTCTTCTTCTTCTTCTTCTTCTTTATAGCGGTTAGCACAACACTGAGCTCGCTCTCTATTTGTGACATTATTGCGCCCTCTACTGCGCATGCGGGGCACTTGTAGGCCGTTTGTAGTTCACACTAGAGTCGCATATATTTAGAAGTGTGAACGACCACGGCAGAAAATAAAATAAAATGAAAAAATACAATTTGACAAAAAACTCGTAATTGGGTCACTTCCCTTCATGCAGGAGTGTGAACGCAACCTAAATGTGAAAACGTTCAAGGGATGTGAGTAGCTTTGTGATTTTCTGCACTGGAAATAAATGACAGGTAATTTTAAATCAGACGTTAAGTGTTAGAGCTCCGTGTCAAAACATTTCTACAAAGGATGTAATTTGCGTCACTGAGTCGGTCACCGAGTCTCGGTCCAGGCAGGTCATGACTCAGAATGCATCAAAAGTAGAGTCTTTATTGATGAGTGGGCCAAAAGAACCACCTCAGTTAAACTTTACAGTTACAGAATATCATCTCGCAAAAGAGTGCCAGACGTAAAAATTATGGACCTCACTTTGCCTTTTCCATATCAACATCTGTACAAGTTGTAATACCCGGTCTGGAACCTATGAAATGCAGTGGAAATGCATGCTAGAACAATAGGCTGTGCAAGTGTCCACATTTAAAAGATTGACTGCACATTAATATCTCTATGCCTAACGCACTGAAGGTCAGACATTTGCATTACATGAATCTTAATTTGGAGAAACAATTCAGTGCAGACTGAACCGGGATCCACACAGCAGCCTGATTTCGCTTTGATTTTTCAAACACACTGTGATCCAGACACTCAAACGATGACATTTATGTTGAAATATAAGAGGGCCTGGTAACATTCGAGTTTCCTTCATGGCGCGTCTTCTTTTGCGTTGTATTCTGGTGAAAGCATACAGTAACAGTACAGTACTTTAAAACATTCCCAAGACCATCATTTGCTAATAAATATACATTTGCTATTTTTTTAAACTGATGTAATATACGTACATCGTTCAAGTCATTAAATCCTATTCCCTGTTTGTAATATACAAGTGCCCCTTTTTTAATCTTATCCCCCGATATTTCACATTTTTTAGCACATTAGCATAAAAAAAAATCATACCACATTTTCAGTTGCAGAAATTCATTTAAAGGATAAATTTCCATATGATGGCAGCTGAATTTTGCAGGATTTTGAGACAACAAAGTGTGGCTGCTTTCATTTTGACTCAGTATTACTGAAACCTATTCTATCATCATTTCTCCTGTCAGTCTCGTTCTGCCTCTCTCTCCCCTTTTTGCTCACACACACTCTCACACACACTCACACACCAATGCTATAGAAAAACACACAAGCAGGAATGTACATTCCTGTACAGTCTATACAATAAGAAATCAAGTCATATTTCAAAATAGTGTCATCTGCTTTAACATGTATTGTTTACAAATAAAGCAAAACAGGCAATTATTTTTTTTTTCATTGTATGATACAAAGAAACCTGACACGCCCTAAGTCCAAAAAAATCAAGCATGTTTGTGGGGCTTCTGCGTTCACAACAGCTATTTAAATGTATCCAAGGGAATCGGGTCCGCTTAATATTCTGCAGTCTTCTTTGAATTACATGAAAAGGCGTCCAGAGGGGTCTATCGCTCCATTCAGACCCCTTTCAGTTCTTTGATGTGTTTCAGAGTTAGCATCGCTCTGATCAACACTTTCTATTCACAGTCCACGGCACATTTCTTCAAGGGGCGTTCTTATCCGTTTAGGGCCTTATGTGACACAAACTAGTTCTCAGGGCCGTGTCCGTCTGAAATAAGGCAACGTTATTTTGAAAATGGCATCTGTCACACCTAATTGGAGTGGTGATTGTTTTGATCTTCCCAAGCTATCATTAGTACATCAGCAGTACACATCGCCAAAGTGTTACCAGGGGTTTCATCGGTCGCCTGTTCGGACCGCTTTCACCTCACGGGACATTCTTCAAAACAATCCTGAATTTGGTAGTAAAACTTTGATCTTGTTGTGCAAAACAACAAATCAGACACCAACACTTAAGAGGAATTGCACTAAATCCCCTCTGCTCTCTCTAAATCTGAAACCTGGATCCTAATTTCCTCTCACATGATGCAGTAGGCCTCATCCTGGGGCAGATGTTGTTTAGTCCTCCAGTAGGTGGGCAAGTGGGCTCGCAGCACTTTCCTCAGGTCCTCATTGAGCAGGAGACAGAAGATGGGGTTGACGCCGGCCTGGGCGAAGCTCATCCACACCGTGATGGACAGGTACCTGTGAGGGATGGTGCAGGACTGGACGAACACCCTCCAGAAGCAGGCCACGATGTAGGGCGCCCAGAGGACGAGGAACAGCAGGGTGATGGTGTAGAACATCCTGCCCAGCCTGCGCTCTGACCGGACCTCCTCCATCCCCAGCAGCCGCCGGTGCTGATTGTGTAAATTCTGCCTGATGCCCAACAGAGTCGGGGGCATGGGGCCGCGACCGAACCCCGCGATCCAGTTGGCTGCAGCTTGGCCTGTGGCTCCGGGACCGTGAAAGGTCCAGTTCTGGCTGATAGCCGGCACCAGTTGGACCGGTTTCATCTTGCGGTGCCTGTACTCGAAGAGCAGGAGCTTGGCGTAGAATCCGTGAGTGGCCAAGACGACCACGGCCAGCATCAGCATGAAGCCAAGGGTGTCGTTGTTCTTCAGGTGGCGGTGTTCAAAAATGCACTGGTCTTCATCGCGGATGAACTCGTAAGTTCCCACGTTGAAGACGGGAGGGAACGCCATGGCGACGGCCAAGGTCCACACCATGCAGATGATGGCGGCGCAGGTCCAGATGGTCATGCGTTTGGCGTAGAAGCGGTGGTGGGCGATGGCGAGGTACCGAGTGACAGCCACACAAAACAGCATGAAGGCAGCGTGAAAGCAAAACAGAACAGACATGAAAGCCACGACTTTGCAACTCAGTTTGCTGTAAGGCCAGTCCGAGCTGTTGTGGACGGAAACCAGCACAAAGGGGAAGCAAGCGGCGGAGCGGACCGCATCGGCCAGGCACAGGTCCAGGAGAAAGAAGTAAGGGGCCTTGTGGAGTGTCCTGTCTCGCAGCACCAGCATGGACACCAAGAGGTTGCCCACGAGGCTGACACAGATGATCAGCCCCAAGAAGACCAGCTTAAAGTAGGCAGACACATCAGTGGCAGAGAGACCCCCACTGCTGCCATCGCTGCTGCCATCACTGCTGCTGCTACTGCTGCCACCTTTGGCCGGTCCGCTCTGGGAAGCCAACACAGCCAGTAAACTGCCAGGCCCGTCGATGGCGAAGCTCTGGTTCGACATTCTATCACCTTCCGAGAGAGCCTGCCTGATCCGGGCCTTTGAGAAAACAGCTATTATCCTCCTGCCGCCGCCGTCGCCGTCGTCTCCCCTTGGTCTCTACAAGGAGAGGCCGAGCGGATCTTTCCTACACGACAGAATCATCTCTCTTCTTTGTCCACGGCTTCAGCGCCTGAGAACAGAGACACACATTTCCGAGGTTTAAACTAAAAGGAAAACAAGATGTCTGACCTGCGTGTTGGTGAACTCAGTGGATACAAAACACACAAGTGTCGTGTTGGACGACACGGTTCTAAAATCTCTGCCTTCCTGTTTCCCTAACGCTGGGATCAGATCAGCAGCTCTACAGCATGCCAGCTCCTTGGCTCTCTCAGTAATTACCTAGCCCGTTGCTAAGATACTACAGCTCACATACTTTGTGCAAGTGTGGGTGTTTGAGTGAATGCATGGGGGTGTACAGGGATGGAGGGCGGGTGGAAACGATGGGGTGGGGGGGGGGTGGAGCAGACACAGCATAACCAACCCTGGGCATGTCCAACAAACAGAGATGTTGTAAATGAGCAAAAGGACATTTTATGCTTTCCCCTGCGCTGCTCCGCTTGTGTGCAGAGCAGCAGAATCTGTAGCATTCATTGCAGAGAGCAAATATGGGGATGTAGCAGCAGAGCAGGGGCAGCCATTTGGGTTTTTTCTTTGACTCTGCGTCTGTGTGAAGTGAGCTACCTCGCTCAACAGGAGGCGATAAAGTGATAGTGATACAACAATGATGATTAAACAAGCCGAATCTGAACCAATTTTACCGTTTTATATGTTTATATATCCATATATATACATATATCTATGTCTATATACATAAATATTATGGGTGGGGATGATAACAATGCACAGGGACACTGGCTTGGGTGGGCCTTGTCAATGTAGGCCACAGACATGAAATGTATTCCCTCCAGCTCTATCTTTAAACCAAATGTGAAAGCAAATTATTTCACCTGATTAAATGGCTGCCAGTCCAGCTAGGCCTGAAACACAGGGTGGAGTGAAAAACAGATGAACAGGTGTCAAAATCACCTCTGCTGGGTGTTTTTTCTCCTCCTTTTTTATATATGTGCATGTTTGAAACGGAGAACAACAGACATGAATGATAACCTACCTTTCATTCCCTCATTGTATTTTTTGGTCTTCTCTTAAAAAAAAAAACACGCACCAAAAAAAAAAAAAGAAGGATCCCAGTCGCCTTGTTTCACTGCTCGTCAAATCGAGAGAAAGACACATAATAAAGCTTCATGCCTCTTGATGTGCTCAACAACACCTGTTATGCATAAATCCATCCGAAAGAGCGACACGGAATAAACATGAGAGGCTGTCGAAAACCAATATTAATAAGAATAATCAACAGCTGATCGAGCAATCCAGAATGAGGGGGATGTGTTTAAAATAGTAATAATAATAATAATAATAAAAATCCACCGCCACCCTTCTACAGGGGCAGAGAGGGAGGGAGGGAGGGAGGGATGTGTTCATTTGAATATCATCCGAGAAAACAGATTTTATGTTGCATCACGTCGATGGGATGGCATCTGTTTTTCTCTGATCATATATTTCCAATTGATGTCAGAAAGTCGACGCTTAGAATAATCCACCCACCATCGGCAGGGAGGAGAAAAAGATCGCGGATCCCCTAAATAAAACGTCTTGGCGAGCACAATGGCTAGTGGCAGCAGGACAATTAGTCCATCCAGACAACAGCCTCGATACGCCTCTGTTCCCCATCCTTCGGTAAAAAAACAAAAAATTAAAATAAACAAAACAAAAAGCGAAGCATCTGCCCCGGAATTGTCGGTATGCAGTCTTTGTTTTGCTGCCGTAGCGAAGGTGGGCTACATCTTAATGGTCCATAATAAAAGCCTCCATGACAGATGGAATATGTGAGGAAAAACCGAAGCCAAAAAAAAAAATCCAGCCGAGGTATATAAATATATATAAAAACAAACCGAGGATTTAACCTCGCAGACGCTGCGGTTCGAAATCACCTTTAGGATTTGATCAAATAACGTAAAAAAAGGCGAAGGAAAACAGCGCGACCAGGATCAGGCGAATTATTCCTGAATAATCCCAATTATGGCTGCTAGCGAGGAGGCAGCTCGCACATTCGCGGAAAGCGTCGGTTTTATTCGGAGGGAGAGAGAGAGAGGAGGAGGGAGAGAGAGAGAGAAGGAGGGAGAGAGAGAGGGAGGACAGGAGGAGGAGGAGGAGGAGAGGAGGAGGGAGAGACAGGAGGAGGAGGCGGACCTGCTGTGCCGTGTTGTGAGCCACGACTTAAAAAGCCTCCCAGGGATCCAGGGAGGCTGAGGCTGTTTTCTACCGCATGGACACAGAGAGGAGCTCCAGCTCCAGCTCGGCTCCTCCGACACGAACCGGGCCGGATGGACCCGCCGCGCCGCGTCAGGATGACGGCATGGACTGGGAACTTGGAGGAGGAGCGGCGCACGCAGCCAAACATGACTGACGCGGCGCGGCATGTTTCAATAAACATCGAAAGTTTATTGAAAAATGTACAATTTCTGAGTTTGAAAAGTTGAAAGATTGCTGGGGGGGGGGAAAAATCAGAAACTTTAGATCAATCTATGAAGTTTTCTAGAATAGAAGCTTCAAAAGTCGAAAAAAAATCTGAAACTTTCTAAAAAAAAAAAAAAAAAAGAACAGAAATTTCCCAGTGGGCAAAATAAAAGAAATACTGTAAAAACTCAGAAATTTTATAGAAAAAAATCTTGCAAATTTCTCAGCTTCTATTGTGGGAAATGTCCTAGAAAAATTTCCAACATTTTCTAGAAAAAGAACCATGGAAATTTCCAAGTATGAAAAGACAAACATTTACTAGAAAAAAAATCTGACATTTTCTAGGAAGGCGTTTGGAAATTTCTGATGTTGAAAAGAGATTTCTAAAATCTTCTACAAAAAAACATGGACATTTTCTGTGAAAAGTAAGAATTTTACAAGAAAAAATCTCAGAAACTTTCTAGGAAAACCTTGGAAATTTCTGAGTTTGTAATGTTGAAAATCTTTGAAATTCTCTAGAAAAAACAGAAATTTTTAAATTTGAAAAGCTGAAAATTTTCTAAAAAAAATCAACTGAAACTTTTAGCTTTACCTCTGAAAGTTTCTGGAAAGAAAAACATGAAAATTCCTGATTTTGGTCATTCAAAAATTTAATAAAAAAATGTGAAAGATTTAGAATAATGAGAAATTTTCTAGAAAGAATTTGGAAATTTCTGAGTTTGAAAAGTCAAAAATTTTCTGGAAAAAAGTCTGAAAGTTTTTTCTAAAAAAATCTGAGATTAATCTCAAAATTTCTAAGTTTAATACCAGAAATTAACTTCTGCTTTTGTTCCGACCCTAATATGCCGTTGAGATAGAAAGAGACTCGGTTCTGTGAAGAAAACAATGGACCTGGTTCCCATTTAGGACAAACCAGTTTTATCTTATTATCAAAGCAGGACTACAGGTAGGTTTTTGACAAGGAAAAAAAGCAGGATATCATGAAATAAAGCAGAAAAAAGTAGATTTTACATGATGATGAATTGTTTTATTCATGCTTGTATCAAATGTCTGGAACTGAAACATCCTGGTTTCTGATTCATATTTTTCTAAGACTCTCCTCTTCTTGTCCCTGTTTAAGCTTTTCTTTTTTCTTTTTGTGAAGTTTGATGCCACATACCTGCCCAGAGTACTGCATAATTATAATGATTAGGTTTGTTTTATTCATTGTCTTTATCAAGATCAGCTCATTTCTCTCATTCCCAGAGTTTAAGAAAAATAAGTTATTTTATTGCCTCAAAACTAAACTCTCTGTAATCTTTATTTCTGGTCTGCTGGTGGTTCAGATCACAGCAGCTTAATGCATATTTTCTCACTCTGTTTGTATCATAAAGTGTTTTAATGTCTTCCTTTTTATTTTTAAATCAGTAAATGGTTAACATGTTTTTACCTCTCAGATCGTCTGACTTTGTTCCCTCCTTGAGGAAAAAAGTTGGATGTTTCCCCCAACAGGAAATTCGACCTGCTCTCTACTTGCAGTCTGGAAATGTTTGAAGAGTTTAATGCATGTTGGACTCAAAATTGTGTCAAAAAACAAAACATTAAAGAAAAAGAATGCAATAACCTGCATTTTAAGTGATTTCGCGACACCAAACGTCGACATTACATCTTTATACGTTTGTAAAGATCATTTTTATGTGAAAGGCAAAAGTGGCAAACATTTGTAGAAAGAACATTACACATAATTCAAAACATCCGGTCAGTTTATTTAATCATTGACAATAGTTATTGTCAATGATTAAATAAATGATTTAAATAAATCATTTAATCATTGACAATAGTTATTGTCAATGATTAAATAAACTATGACACACTTGAAAATAAAGAGGAAAAACAGATTTAACTGTGATTTAGTCACGCCAAACATCTGAATATAAAAATGTTGTGTGAAAGTGTTGCTTAGATTTTAGTTGTCTAGATTGTTTTTTTTTATTAAATTACTTTATTCACTGTTCATAAAGTTCATCCATGATATTATTCTGAATTCAATTTAAATTCTGCTTAAATTTTTACTACTTTTCCTAAGGTAATCTCTTCTGATTTTTCTGCAAAAGTCTGAAAAAAGTGGACTAGCTAATAATTTTATTTACGACCAAACAAACAGTAGTGTAATCCAAAGGACACTAAAGACCAGATTAAATTAGCTGTAATTTGGGACAACTAACTCTGCCACACTTGAAAATAAAGAGGAAAAACATCTAAAACTAATAATTTTGTGTCATAATGTCACTTAGATTTCAATTGTTTACATTGTTTTTTATTAAATCATTTATTGAGCATTTACTGTTTATCTTTTTGAAGTCAATTGAAATGCTGCACTTCTTTTCGAAAATTAATTTGCTTATTTTTCTGTAAAAGTATGAAAAAGTGAAAATAGTTAATTTTATTTAAAGGGCAAACACACACATTAATAATCCAAAGAATGGATTAAATTAGCATCATAAATGGACTGAAACACAGTAAACTAAATAAACAAGACGACAATAAAAGCCCCTGAAGCTCGAGTTGGTTTTTTATAATCTGAAGCCGTCTATGACATTACAGATTATAATCCTGGTTTGTTTTTCAGCCTCCGTCTCCCATCTTACAAAGCCTGAGGCGCTGCAGGACACCGTGACTCCAATGCAATGCATGACCTTTGGCTTTCTTCTGCAGCTCATGTTGCCGTTTGTGTTCAGAAAACGCATCGCGCTCTGCAGACGCCAGCGTTATTTTAAAAGTGACTCCGGTCTATTCTGCTCTGCACAACAATGCCACGTCTCTACATTAAGCTAAGCAAACTTATTTTGAAAAACAGATGAAGAAAATAAGGTCAGACAAGAGGGGATTGGATCAGGTTTAATTCTGGGACATTGCAAAAACTTTCATCACTTCAAACATTTGATTTTGTGCTTAAATTCATTTGTGATGTTCACAAAACAGAGTTGTACAGTTTGGTGCAACAACATCGAGGGTTTACTGGCATGAATCAACAGGAATTCCCGTCATCACTTCCAACTCCAATTTTTTCCATAAACTGACATCATCTACTAGTGACTGAGGCAAAGTCGTTCTCATGCACTTTACAAACAAAACTCTATTTCAAGATTTTGTGCCACACTGAAGACGTAACACTCCACAACTTAAAATAAAAAAGTACGCGTCGCCAACGACATGTGGACCATTTTAAAACGCAACGTTCTGGCAGCTGGTTGCTGCCATCTTGATATTCTGGATGCAGTGGAGACCATATTTAGAAAAGACGGAGGAGTGTTGTTATCCCTCGTTTGAGTCACTGCCAGGTGTAAAGCTTTGCCTGCATAAGCACTCAGAAGAGTTTTCCCATGAGCTTAAAATGTAAAAATATATTCTCAATTTATTGCACCATTACACCCAACGGCTTCAGCATTCGCTAAACTTTTAACTGTGTCAAAAAAGTTCAGGTAAAGAGACAAACTAGCACCAGTTGGAGGCAAATCACAAATGTTTATATTTATGCTGGATGCTAGGTCCATTAGCTTTAGCAGCTAGCATGCTGTGACGCACACTGAGTGGTTACTTGTTACGTTTACCTCAGACGTCAGAGGTTTGATCCAAGTCCCACCCAACTTGACCTTATTGCAGTTGGGAAACCAGTCAAGCTAAATAAAATTAGCGATGGAAGATAATAATGTATTTCACATTCAAAACATGAAACTGGATGTTCAATAACAGACCAGTGTGTGTGTGAGACACACAACAGTTTATCACAGCAGCAGTTTCTGAACATATGGCAGCCATTTTGGATTCCTAACTGGGGAGCAAAATGTTGCCGGCCAACGCAAAATTTAGCTGTGCTGCAGAGTCACAGCTCCTTGGAAAACATTTGACACAATATGTGGTAAAAATAAAGTGGATTATGTGGGATTTCCATAGGTGCTTGATTCGCTGTTTTGGTCAGCGACTGGAGTAAATATTATTAGCATAAAACAGTAACAATCCTACATTTTTATGTTTTTCTACACTTAAACCTTGCAGAAATGTGTACTTATTAAAGGAAAGTGTGCAGCTCTTTGTGTTTAATGAAATTAAACCGTTCAGAAATGCAGATAAACAGTTTATAAGTGAAGTGGCTGCTGCTTTTTAAATGAATGGCGGCCATTTTGGAACTTTCCAAGTTGAAATTTGAAATCGACTTTACAATTTTAAGGGATGCAATGATTTATTTTCCAACTTCCCAGTTCAAATGAGAAACGAATGGAGCGGTATCCACTTAATAAAATCAACAGCAAGCAGCAATAAGTAGACAAAAAACTGGATGTTATTAAAGAAACTCCTGCCAAAATAAACAGTCTTACTAAGACCCATTTTAATGTAATTCTAAAACTCATGAGGACTTTAGGTGAAGCAACAACATTTTAGAAGGTGCTTTTTTTAGAGTGAGTGCTGTCTACAAAACAAATATGTTTTATAGATAAAACGGAGATCACTAAGACACTTTAAGGCACTTTTTCACTGGCATCACTTTTAATTTTACTGGCTGTATTCATCTTTTTATTACCTGAACCTGTGCTACATACGATGAGTGCAATAAAAAGTGCATCTTAACACTAACTGGACAATATCACATGATATACTATTAATATCTTCACACAACAAGAAAAGATAATTCATAGATCACCTACAGAAAACAAATGTGCTTTTCTTCTGCTACTTTGCTACAAACATGGCGTAAGCCTGCAAAAGTCTTTATTCCCATTAGGTTTTCCATATTTTGTTAAATCACAGAGACAAACTTCAATATGTTTTATGTATTTTGATCTGATTAAAGTGGTATATAAAATCATGCATAGTTTCGTTATTTTCAAATTATAATCTGAAACGTTTGGCAGGAATTTTCCTGCAGTTCTGAAAATGAATCTAAGCAAAACAGATGAAATTCAGATTTGAAGGAAATCTCAGTTTTTGAGTCTTGAAACAATTCGTAAGTGGATTTATCTGACACATGAATTCGCTCTGATCATTTGATCTCTGGCTCTGTATCAGGGTTTAGGTAAACTCTGCCCTGATCTGAAATATTTCACAGCTTCCTGCAGATTTCCTCACAGCGTTTAGCTTCATCCGTCTCCTCCTCTGCATCTCTGCATGAATCCACTTTACCATAATCCACTACTTTGTGTTGATCCATCACATAAAATCCCAAAGAAATAGTTTGAAGTTTGCACTGTAGTTGTAGCATACACTGCAAAAATATAAAATCTCACACTAGAAATAAGAAAAACTAACTTGCAAGTAATTTTTTTAGCAAGAAATTTGAGTCAATAATTTCTTAATATTGATGAAAGTTTTGGCTTCTATAATTTGGAAAAAAATTCTTTTTATAAATTAAATAATGTGCAGGATTATTTACCTAAAATAAGCTCTTATCTTATATCTTGATTGTAAGTTAGTTTTGTCTCATTTCAAGTGTACAAAGATAGAAACTGGATCAGAAATATTTGGTAAGATTTTGTGTGTTTGCAGTGTAACAAAATGTGAAAAAGCTTAAGGGGCGTAAACACTTTTACGAGGCTCCGTATGTTTTATTTTGCGCAAGATCAGAGGGAGACGTGAGCGTTATTGAACTCATTGGTTTCTTTTTGGAATCATTACAAGGCACTTTGCTTGACAGCAGATCAGACTGAACCTTTGGAGCAAATCCAGAAGAACCAGAAGCAGCCGAGGTGCATCAGTAGTGAAGCGGAAAACTTTAAACGAGTCAGTTTGATTTCCTTCACTCAGCTCAAGCATGCAGACGAGTTTCTAAATAAAGTGTGAGAAACAGGCTCAAACATATGTTTGGTATCATTGTATCTCCGTATCTGGACCCTGTTTCTCTTCTGGTTTTCTTTTGTTCTTCACCTCAGACTTGTGTGTGTGTGTGTGTGTGTGTGTGTGCGTATAAATAACTGTGTGAAAAAATTACATCTGGGTTTTGCTTGTCTGACCAGAGTCTTTGAACACTTGAAATAAAGACCAGGATGGCTCTTTCTCCGGTTTATTGAGCAGCTTCTCTACTATCCCCTAAAGCGTTTCCAACACACCAGTGAGATGACAACACCCAGGAAGATCATCCATGGCAACAGATCCGTGCTGTAGTCTTCTTTTTCAGACATCTGGCCTGGTGGATCGTCGGATGAGGCAGATTGAGGATTGCCGTCTTTGCTCGGCTCAGCGGCGTTCGGCTTTGTCACAGGTTTACTTTTGTCCTTCGCTTTCAAAGATAGACGAGCCTCATCCGCAGCTCTGTTACTTGCCTCACGTTCTGCAGATTTCGCGGTAATTTCTAAAAGCCTTATACGAAGTTGGCGCAGTTTTTCTGTGTGTTCTACCAACAGACTGGGACAGGAGACACACCTAGATATGCGCTTGTCTCCTGCTGCCGACGGCAGATTCATATGTGCTGCAGGAGGACGGAGGCCAGGAAGAGTATCCACTCTCTCAGCCTGCGACTCGCCTGATCTCTGCTCGGGTTCTTGAGATGAGGGAGGCGAGAGAGACGGCGGCACAGCAGGGGGGCTCAGCAGAGACAGCTCTGGCGTTTCTTTCTTGTGCTCCTGGAGGAGTAAATGCGAAGGCTGAGACTTATCTGGTTGGAGTGCAAAGGCAGATTTGGACTGAGGGTCGGGTTCGGAGGACGCTGAAAGTGCAGCGGGTTTGGACAGTGCGGCGCCGCCAGATGGCGGCCTGTGTTGAGATGTGGCGGAGGAACCGAACTGGTGAGCGGGTTTCTGTTGAAGTAAACGAAGAGAAAACAATGACAGCTCACAGCAGAGAAATGATTTCAAATCAACAGAAAAGCATTTTAAAACACATGAATGCTTTTCTCTGACATAAACTTCATGCTGAAAGTGTGACGGTGACAATGTAAAGACATAAAATGTTCAGGTGAGAAACGATCAGTTCTGAGTCTTGTAATAATAGGACTTCTTGTTAAAATGTATTAAATTCAACGCATTAGTTTAATGTTTGCCTCTCTTTTTTTAAAAACTGAACAGATAAAAATACAACCTACAGAAACTAGAGATGTGCCGATCAGGTTTTTTCCTGCCGATCACCGATACCGATCACCGATACCGATCACATAATTATTCTTTTTAATCATAAGCACTACGGTTACATTATGTGGAAAAAGGAACCATGAATTCACCTTAATTTAGACAAAAACTTGTTTTTAATAACTTTTCCAAGAAGAAAACTAAACAAAACAGGCATTGTGCAAA
>CAEGAF010112430.1:0-13944 GCA_903067075.1 Micropoecilia bifurca
TCTGTTGAGGAAGCTGAGCCTGTGGACTCTGGGTTGGGCTCTCCAATCTCTGGGGACGAGGTCACCGAGGGGTCAAAGCTCCTCGGTGGCCTCAGGGCCCCGGGGGGGGATGAGATCCGCCCAGAGTTCCTCAAGGCTCTGGATGTTGTGGGGTTGTGTTGGCTCACACGACTCTGCAATATCACATGGACATCAGGTCCAGTTCCTCTGGATTGGCAGACTGGGCTGGTGGCCCCCCTATTTGTGGCCCCCCTGTTTATAAAGGGGGACTGGAGGGTGTTGCTCCAGTTACAGAGGGTCTCACTCTGAAGCCTCTCTGGTCTATTCAGGGTCCGTCGGATAGTCGAACCTGGGATTCAGGAGGACCAAGTGCGGTTCTGGTTCTGGATCACTGGACCAGCTCTACACCCTCAGCAGGTCCTGGAGGGTCCTGGGAGTCGCCCAACCCGTCTACATGTGTTTTGTGGACTTGGAGAAGGCGTTCATGTCCCCAGGGGGCCTTGTGGAGGTTCTCCGCGAGTCTGGGGAACCTATGGGGCACCAGGCCCTTTGATACGGCTGTCAGGTCCCTGTCTGTCAGAGTCTGGTCCATATTGCCGGCAGTAAGTCCGGCTCCGGTGAGAGTTGGACTCCATGGCTGCCCTCTGATTCTGTTCTTTACCTTCATGGACAGAATCTCTAGACCAGCCCAGGTGTTGATCCGTTCTGGTGGCCTTAGGATCATCTCTGCTTTTTGTGATGATCTGGTCCTGATGGCTTCATCAGATCATGATCTGCAGCTCTGACTGCAGTGGTTCTCACTGGGCGGTTCACGGCCCGGATGAGGCTCAGAGCCTCCACATCCCAGGCCTTGGTCTGGAAAAGGCTCCAGGTCCTTCAGGGGTCAGAGGTCGTCCTGCCTCAATGGAGGAGTTTAAGTATCTGGGGATCATGAATGAGGGAAGCAGGAGATGGACAGGCGGGTTGGAGCAGCGTCTGCTGTGAAGCGGCGCTGAACCGTCTGTACCGATCTGTATTGATCTGTATTGATCTGTATTGATCTGTATTGATCTGAACCGTCTGTCAGGGTGAAGAGAAGCTGAGTCAACAAGCCAAGCTCTCGATTTACCATCGATCTACGTTCCTCCATCATCTCTGGTCTTTGGGTCATGAATAAAGAACCAGATCAGGATCCAAGCGGCTGAAATGTGTTTCCTCCTCAGGGAGGCTGGAGCTTAGAGAGAGAAGCTCAGACATCAGGAGGGACTCAGAGTCCAGCTGCTGCTCCATGTCCAGAGGAGACAGTTGGACATCTGGACAGGATGGAGCCTCCATGGTGAGGAGATCAGGGAGGAGGAGGGGAGACCAGGACACCTGGTGAATGATATTGTTTTACAGTGCAGTTATATGTTCAGACATAAACTGTAAAAACAAACAACATGGCAAAGAGTTGTGCTCACTGCATGAGAAGATTGTAGAATCTCTTCTTATTTCATTCAAGTCTTTGAATAAAACTAAATAACACAAAGCAAAGCCAGGGTGGAAGGATTATGCTCAAGTGCTTCATGCAGAGACCAGAAGGGCTTTCAGACTGTGGGCTGAATCAGGCAAACCCAGACATGGTCCTGTATTTGTCTACAAGAAGAGATCAAATTCTAACTTTAAATACGCCTTACGGTTTATTAAGAGGAATGAAAATGCACTTAAATCAGAGTCACTAGCAAGAAAATTACAACTCAACAGTCCTTCTGAATTTTGGAAAGAAATAAGAAGAGTTAACAATCTAAAAGCATCCTTGCCAACGAATATTGATGATGTAACTGGACCAGACAAAATTATTAATTTATGGAAGAAACACTATTCTGAACTGTCTAATTGTAGGAAGAGTAACCCGTTTGTGATGGACAACATCGACACCCATGAAGATGTTATTTCTTCACAAGAAGTTAGTTACATTGTTAAGAAGTTGAAAAATAATAAGGCATTTGGACAAGAAATCTACTGAGCACTTAAAATTTGCTAGCCATCTGTTTCACTGGGTTTCACATGAATTAAATTACATTTAATTCATGTGAATTAAATTATGCCATGAATTACATTTAATTCATGGCATTTTACCAAACTCTATGTTGTCTGTGATTTTAGCGCCTATTGTAAAAGATAAGGCTGGTAAAATAAACAGCAAAGACAACCAACGGCCCATAGATCTGGCCGGTACCTTATGGAACGTTTTGGGAAGTCTCTGTTAAGCAGAATTGAGACATTTATAGCCACATCTGATAATCAGTTTGGTTTTAAACCAAAACTTGGAGCCGATGTGCATTTTTGCTCTCAAGGAAATTTTAGATTATACAAGAGGCATAATACCACCATTTTTATTTGTTTTCTAGATGCTTCAAAAGCATTTGATCATGTTAATCATGACAAATTGTTTCATAAATTACATGAGAGAGGAGTTTTGAAATATTTATTAAGAATATTAGTGTATTGGTATGTTCACCAGAATATGTCTGTAAAATGGGGAAACTCTGTATCATCTTCTCTTTATGTGGGTAATGATGTGAGGCAAGGCAGCATTTTATCTCCTGGCCTCTTTAACCTGTATATGGATGATTTATCTAAGCTGCTGAATCAATGTAGGACTGGCTGTCGGGTTGGTAATCGAACCATCAACCACCTGATATGCGCTGGCGATCTTGTGATATTCTGTCCATTCTGTCAGAAATACATGAATATTATTTTAAATTCAGCAAAATAAAGATTTCTGATCAACCAAGCTGTTGGAATCCCAGATTCTTCTGATTTATTTATTATTGTAGTTCAGTTTATCAGAATCCAAACCAGCAGGCTGAGTGTTCACAGGGCCGGATGTAACATTTTCTGGGCCCGAGGCTAATGGGAACCGAGGGTTGGGGGGGGGACTCAGGGCTGTGACATCCGTTTCTTCTGTTTCATAATGTTTCAATGTTTCAGCTAAATGTTTCATCTGGTTTGATGATTTCCAGTCACTTCCTGTGTAGCTGAGGATGTTTCTGACAAATTTTCAAATGGTTCTGTTTGCCTATGAGTATCATAAGTCTGGACCAGAGGTTATTTTCCTTGGGTTTTTTTGTTTGTTTTTTTATTATTTTTTCCCCAACATTATCTTTATTGGTTTTACAACAATGCTTTCAATGATATACAGGACATAACTGGGCTCTCATATCAAAGGAAAAGTCCAGGGTAGTTAAATTATTGTCTAGCATTCAACTTGTCTTTCCTCGCCAGTCAAGACATCAGGAGATATTTTAGAGCAACACTTATTGCATACAGAGTGTGAGAAAGGAAAATAACTCCCCAAACGTCCTGGCAACCCTGAAAAAAAACAACAATTACTGTAACAACGGTTTCTCTATTTTCAGAAGTTGGTGCAAATTATTTTAGTATTTACTATTTAGTTCAGAAAATACAAACGTGAATGTATATTTCAAAGTAAAGAAGTCAAGTATACAAATAAAGGACATTATCTTAGGACCACCAGTAACTGTCCCCCGTCCGCCCCTCATATCCAGGCTCACTATATATTGCATAAAAGAACCCAAAATATTTTGAAATAGCGCTAGTTTTATAATGTAAGTAATCTTTTCCATTGGTAATGTGGACATTTCTTTAATCCAATGAATTTGGGCTTACTGGTCCTCTTCCATGAAAATGCTATGACTCTTTTTGCAAGTAGTAAACATAAATCCATGGCTGGAATTATTTTTCTTGACATATAATGTCCATCAGGATATAAACCTAGAATGAACAATTTGGGGTCTAAAGCTAGTTTTTAATCAAATTTAGCCTCTAACCTTCTTTAATCTCCCTGCAGAATTGTTAAACTTTCTTGCCTTTCCAGACACAATGGAAGAACTTTCCCTTCTCTTCTCCACATCGAATACACAGGATGGCACCATTATACTTATGAAGCTTTTCTGACGCCACATATGTTCTCAGTAGCCAATTACATTGCAGGACTTTGAGGCGGGTGAAGCTTGACCTTCTCCCAGTCCTCTGAAGGAAGTTGTCCTGTAAATCCTCCCTCCAGGCATTGAGCCTCCATAAAGACTGAGGATCATCCCTGCACTAACATGATATATAGGTTAGAGATCATTCCTTTTCCAAAGCAATCATTCTTCTTTTAGATTCCTAAAGTGGACAGAGGGGGATGGACCCCACTGATTTTCAGATGATCTAAAAAAATTTCTCACCTGTAAATATTAAAATAATGTTTACTTGGAATATCATACCTGGCCTTCAACTCTTCAAATGACATCAAAACCTCTGAATCCAAAGACCTCCTATCGTCTTTAAACCTCTTTCAGGCTGGCTGTAGTGGCGCAGAGGCACAACCCACATATTGAGGCCTTAGTCCTCATGCCAGTGGTCGCAGGTTCGATTCCTGGCCTGGTGACATTTGCCACATGTCTTCCCCTTCTCTCATTACCCTGTTTCCTCTCAAACTCCTTTCAAATAAAGGGCACTAGAGCCAACAAAATAACTTTTTCAGCCCATTTCCTAAAACCAGGATGTGCCTGGAGGGAAAGGCTGGTTGCCCCGTAACGGACTGAAGCGCGATGGAGAGGAGGAATCGCTAAATAACCTCATACCAAACCAAGACCATATTGCTGACTGTAGGGTTTTTGTCCTTTTTTTAGCATTCTGATTTTTGCTGAGTAAATGTACTGGGGTAGAGGGAGAAATACAGAACAATCTGATATTCATCCAAGGCAGGAGAGATTAATCTGGAAAATAATACATCATGGTTCTCAACTGAGCTGCCCAATAGTTCCAAGTGGACTGGGGCACCTGAGTTCGCCTCTGTCAACACTGTTTCTTTCTTCTGAATTAAGTAACATTAACGGCGATTTGTCTTTATTTACTTTATATCTTGATATTCTTCCAAATGTGTTTATTAGATCTAACAAGGCTGGAATAGAATCTTCCAGTTTTTCCAAAAAAAGAATGACATCGTCAGCAAATAAAGCAATTCGATGTTCCTGTTGGCTTATTGTCAAACCTGTAATGTTTTTATGAGGCCGCAATGGCAAACGGTCCATTTGTTACTATTTCAGCATAAGGCTCATTGTATAAAAGTTTAGCCCACAGAAATCGTCCCCACAGCCAAATCATCTCAATATCTCAAATAAATGGGGCCATTCAACTCTATCAAAAGCCTTTTCGGCATCAAGAGATAACAAAGCTGTGTCTGTTTCTTCTTCCATATAATAAATAATATCCAGCAATCATCTCACATTATGAAACCCCGTCTTCCTACATTAAACCCATTTGGGTCACAAATAATTATTTCAGGTAATATTCTCTCCAATCCTTGAACCAAAATTTTACATAGGATCTTTAAATCGACATTAAGAAACTTATTGGTCTTAGATTTTCACATTTATTACAAGATTTGCCAGGTTTGGGCAGCAGAGTAATCAGGGCTCCTCTTAAGGAGGCAGGAAGAATTTCCCTTTTCAAATGAGTGCATGTCAGAAAGGGGTCCAGCAGTTTAGCTTTAAATTTCTTATAAAATTCTGTCAGCAGCTCATCTGGGTTAGGATGGGCATTAACGGCATTAAGAGGCGTTAACGACTCTACTTAGCATACGAATAGCCTAGCCTAGCAGAGGCGCTCAGGGTTTCCCCCAGAAAACCTGCTAAGCCTGGTGGTCGGGATGTCGAGTCCGTTTGTATTAAAAGATATTAAATTGACAGGAAATGTAAAAGTGTTACTGTGTAATTAAATGTTACAGGAAAATATCTCCAGTGAAATGATATTTAAACCCACAGCTGGTCTAAAAACAACAAATTTGCACTTCAGTTTAATCCAGATTAAGTCAGCAGCTCCATCAGGCTTCAGGCCCCATAAAGACAAATATTTTAAAACAGGCCACAGATACATAAATGTAACATTTGTTTATTGAGATTATCAATGCTGTTAAATTTTATTCAATTCTTTAGGCATAAATTAAAAGATTTTAAATTGTTTAACATTTAAATACAAGATTTTAAGGAGTTGGCAAGTTTACTTTGAAAAAATTCCAATAACAATATTAATAGTTAGATTGTTTTGTTATCATAGCAACAATCTGATGCTGGGAGTTTAATCTTCGAATTTACAAATACAATTTAGTAAACTGAGATTATAATAAAACTACTCTCTTCTCCCATATTTCACTAAATCCAACACAGAAGCTGTTAGAGGTGCTGATGGTTTCATTAAGGGGCCAGTAAGTCAGATTCTGCTCCAGGCCTCATCCAGCCTTTAACCGGCCCTGTAACCTGCTGCACCAGCAGAGATCAGCAACAAACTGATTTAATTCAAAGCTGCTAATGTGGCTTTAGTTGCTCTAACATTTCGTTTCTGTTGAGTTTTTAATCGTCACAAAAACTATTCTGGTTGGTCGAGTTTATGGGACGAGTTTCTCAGATTTCCGTACTTATTAACTCCAAGTAGAAAACGCATTTGATATGGTTTGATGCATCTGTAATTGGCAAAATAATACTAAAAATACTAATAAAATAATATAAGATCAGCGTGACTCTGAGCAGAGCGTTAAAGCTCCTCACTGTGCTGAACCTGCATGATGAGGTCAGCGCTGCTCGTTATCCACAGACGGTCCAACCAACCAGGACCACAGACAGAAACTTTACAGGGAAGATGGACACAGAGAACATCTTGACGTTCTTTAGAAATGGGGACATAATGTCTAACAGTGTGGGATCTACTTCATGTTGCAGTCAGGTCCTACTAAAGTGATTTCTAGATCCCAGCCCAGCCAGCATACCTAGGTGGGCCCCATGTGGGGCCCCTGTGGGCCCACCGCCCCCCATGGGCCCTGCATGGCAGTGGGACCATGTGGGGCCCATGTGGGCCCACATGGGCCCCACATGGGCCCTGCATGGCAGTGGCCCCATGTGGGGCCCCTGTGGGGCCACCGCCCCCCATGGGCCCTGCATGGCAGTGGGACCATGTGGGGCCCCTGTGGGGCCACCGCCATGCAGGGAGGTTCTGCCAGTAACCAGGCCAGAGCCTGCCTGGCAACATTAGTGATAATTTCCATTATCACTAATGTTGTGTCTACCAGAGGATCATTATCTCTCATTAGAGCCTCACTGATGACTGTATTTTGAAGCACTGAGGAGTTGGAGTCATTTGGAGTCTGTATGTCAGGTGTTGTGTGTATCAGGTGACACTTGTACATCGTCATAAATCAACATGTCCAGAACGACATGCTGATTTTGTGCCATTTTGATCAATCTTGAAATCCATGAGCAGAATATTTTATTCTACAGATTTATTGTATTTTCCTGTCCATACATTCAACACTCAATGTGTATTTACATGAAATAAAATTGAAAAATCTGAGTGAAGCAAAATTTTTGTTTCTTTTATGTTACAAACATAATAGCTAGAAAGTATTTGCAGTTAGAGTATATTTGACGGCAAAAATTGAAAATTTCGCTTGTCATCGTCATAAAGAGACCAAGCTTTTGCATTTACTCCAAATTGTTCTAGAACAGCAGCTGATTTAATTACCTTTTCAGCCGTTTTTAGTAATTTAGGGGGCAAAGGGTTAAGGATGAAGGGGGTGTAAATACTTTTCTCCTAACGATTGAAATCATCTGGAATTACCTCAGGTTAATCCCATTCATGTGTCCAAACGTGGTTTGTAATCAGTGTGATGGTGTTAAAGTGGATGTGAATGAGCTGCATGGAAAACACTGAGACCTGTTGGTGACGAGCTAAATGGTTGTAGGAAATCAGCCAATCAGGGTGTTTCTTGCATTCAGTTGATTAGCATGTTCAGGCTTTTTGCCGCCCATTCCGATCGTCCATGAGGCCGATTTCTGCCGATCACCTGGAATGGCTGTAATGTTTCACTTTACGTATAAATGACACTAAACTGTCTGGCAAAATGGAAACATTATCTGGCAATAAATTCACCTAGTTTAGATATAACAGACATATTTTAAGGCATATCTAAAATCTGCTGCTGCTCACTGGGAGAGTCTGCAGGCTGAGCGGCTCGTCTGGGACATATTATCACCAGTAAGACCAGAACCAGAACCAGAACCAGAACCAGAATCAGAACCAGAACCAGAACCAGAACCAGAATCAGAACCAGAACCAGAATCAGAACCAGAATCAGAACCAGCGTCTCACTCTGCAGCTCCAAGACTCCAGTTATTGTTGGGTTATTTGTTTAGCTTTCCCTGGGGGCGGAGTTTTAACTAGGGCTGTATAATAATATCGATATCATGATATATATCAATATTTTCTTTCCTAGAAAAAAATCGATATGTATCTGCAAGTATCGTAACATCCAACTGTCACCTTTATCTTTCAGTATTTATGGATTATTCATTAGAAACAGTTTCTATGTGGTCTAAGTGGTGGAGCGGGGACCCAGATGTGGACGCTGCATTCCTCACTGCGGCCGTCCAGGTTTCGTTTCCTGACCTCACTGCTTTACTGCATGTCTTCCTACTTCCTGTCTTCCTGCGGTCAGAGATATGGACCAAGGTTCTAGCAGCAGATTATAACAGATTATGACATCCATCCATCATCCAACATGCGAGGGCAGCTGGTGTCCAACTCTGAGAGGACAGGGGACAGTGAGACACACACACACACACACACACACACACACACACACACACACACACACAGAGACACACACACACACACACACACACACACACACACACACACACACACCTAAAGAGACTGTACAGAGCATAAACCCCGGAGCTCCCAATCTGGGAAAAGTCTAGATTTTCCCTCCGCCCGACATGACACTGTAATAAACATGACATAACTCCTGTTATCAACATGAATTAGCCTTCATGAATATTTATGACTGTTGTCATAAAGCGTCATTTGGTAAATTATGACACTTTTAATACAAAGTTGACATTTAAAATGTCTCTATGACAACTTGACATTAAGTAAGAAATCATTTGTGTTTAAACTTTAATAACATAAAGTTACCTAATTTTTAAAGTGCAATCAGTAAAACTTGTATAATAAATATAAATTTGTTATTAATATAAATTGTGGTCTTGACCAGAACACTGGCAGCAGGTTGATCCAGCAGCAGATCTTTAATCATTCAGTGATTCATAAACTAGCAAAAGATTAAAGTCTCAGTGAAAGAATGTAGAACCGGGTGGTGTAGAACCAGGTGGTGTAGAACTATGTGATGTAGAACCAGGTGGTGTAGAACCAGGTGGTGTAGAACTATGTGGTGTAGAACTATGTGGTGTAGAACTAGATGGTGTAGAACTATGTGGTGTAGAACTATGTGGTGTAGAACCAGCTGGTGTAGAACTAAGTGATGTAGAACCAGGTGGTGTAGAACTATGTGATGTAGAACCAGGTGGTGTAGAACTATGTGATGTAGAACCAGGTGGTGTAGAACTATGTGGTGTAGAACTATGTGGTGTAGAACTAGATGGTGTAGAACTATGTGGTGNTGTAGAACCAGCTGGTGTAGAACTAAGTGATGTAGAACCAGGTGGTGTAGAACTATGTGATGTAGAACCAGGTGGTGTAGAACTATGTGGTGTAGAACTAAGTGATGTAGAACCAGGTGGTGTAGAACTATGTGATGTAGAACCAGGTGGTGTAGAACTATGTGGTGTAGAACTAAGTGATGTAGAACCAGGTGGTGTAGAACTAAGTGATGTAGAACCAGGTGTCTCCACCCTCCTGGTTCTACTCAGGTCTCCAGCTGCAGCTTCTGGTTCGTCTCTCTGACCTGCTGCAGGAATCAAAGCCACTAAATTCTGGACGAGTCTCTCTGGTCTCAGACTTTCCGGTCCTGAAATGTTCTGCAGCTGCTAGAAGAACCTCTGAGGAACCAAAGGGTCAGAGGTCAGAGGTCAGAGGTCGGCCAGATCTCTAGTTACAGCTGGAAGAACTGAGGCTGTGCAGACTCTAGATTTATAACTCTAGATCGCTCCTCTTTAATAACTTCAGTTTCTGTACAGAAAGTTTTGTCTCATCCACACATTTCTCTATTTTCTGGTCGGTGATTGGATGGGTCAAAGGTCACCTGGTGACATCATACCGTAGAGTGTGTCGTCATGGTAACTGATCTTATTTCCTGTTGTAACCTGAGCCAGTTTATAGATATTGAACTCGATGGGTCCTAGGATGGAGCCTTGGAGACGACCCCATGTGACCTCTGACCTCTTGACTATAAGTTTCCTGTTGAAACAAATAAGTCAGGATGTAAAGATAATTTACAACGTCTGCAGTTAGATCATCTCTATTCCATTTACTTTAGCTAGGCCACCAGCACAGCTGCACCAGAAGGTTCGTTGTTCTGTTTGCTTGAGCTGGTCTGTGGCTCGTTGCCTCACCAGAGGCGTGAAACCGGCCAGTATTTTTAAAAGCCAGTACTTTTTACTTTTACTTGACTACATGTTTTGAGTACTTTCTCCACCACTGAGTATCTCAGAGCGACGGTCCAACAATGGCAGCAGAACCAGCGTCTTACATCGCAGCTCGAAGGCCATAAATGATGTTTCAGGTTATTAGTTTAGCTCTCTGACCGTGTTGCTAATCAGCTGAGTGTTGGTAGCTGCTTTACCTTTTGTTGCTGTGTTGAGCCTTGATGTAGCCAAACTCCGTCACTGTTTTTTAAATGTCTCATTAGATTCGTGGTGTTGATGTTTTTGACCTGCTTCACACCGAGGTAACGTCACGTTCGCCGATTTATGTTTTCACATCCACCTGAAAAGTGTGTAGTTGTGCCGCTGCCCCCACCAAATAATTTGCAGGCTACTTTGCACTGACCATTATTTAATTATTAACAATAAAGTTTACCTTCGACCAAACGCCCCCCTAAGGCTTCCCATCGCCCCCCTTTTTAAAAAATGTCCGCCAGCGCCCCCTACCGTCCTCTGAACGCCCCCGGGGGGGCGGCACCCCACGTTGAGAACCGCTAGTCTAAAGCAACATGCAAAACACACATAAAACAATCCAGAATTCTAAACATGTAGCTGCATTTTATTCAAGTTTAACTTTAATAAAATCTGTTTCCTCCATGTTTGTTGAAGCTTCTCCATGTAGCCGTTTGTTATGAGGCAGATAATCAATCAGCTCCATCATGAATCACTATTACTGGTTAAAGTGAAGAACCGTTCTGACCAAAACAACCAATCAGAACCAGGAGGAGGGGCTTAGCGCTGTCAATCATCCTCATTCACTCACTGCTAAATGTGCTAATGGTCGAGAAACAACTTATCATTATAATAAGCAGTTTATCTGCCGTCATTGGTAGCTATGCTAACTAAACTGAGCATCCAGTTTGAATCTGCACAGCTCTGAGCTATGCTAGCTGCTAGCTGCAGCGCGGGACTAAGTGAGGAGCAGGAAGGATGAGCAGCACCACATGAGATGGTGATTGACAGCACTGAAACTCTCCTCTGATTGGTTGTTTCTAGCACTGGGAGAAGGCAGTGCTAGAAAAACTAGAGGTAATCTTGTTTTTCATAGATTACCTCTCATACTGACTGACTGGGCCTGAAATGTTTGGCAGCTGCTAGAAGAACCTCTGAGGAACCGGCTTCATGGCTCTGAGGTCAGAGGTCAGAGTTCATAATGACAGTTTTAACAAACATGTGAAAAAAATATTTTTATAAAAGTTCCTGCAGCTTTAATGTCCCTCAGGAGACGACGGGTCAGGAGGACGAGGGTTAGAGCTGCTGCTGACCGACTCACCTGTTATGTGGTAAAAGGGACAAGAGACAAGTTAAATATGTGAATATGTTGGTAATTTATTCCTTCATTCATTAAATGCTGGTGAAATGGAGGCAAACAGTAGCTTGTAGCTAAGCTAACTAAGCTAAATGGTTGATGATCTCAGTCTACTGACCAGTTGGAGACAAACTGGGTTATAAATTAACACTGTTGCCTTTTTCTCTCTATTTTGTTTTTAAAACTTGACTTTATTATTGTTCTTAGCAGCAAAGTAACAGCGAGTCGTTCGTCAGCTGCTGAAAACGTCACCGTTTCTGTGAACAATAATTAAATTGTGGAGTCAGGAGGCCCCTGCTGGTCAGGAGGCCCCTGCTGGTCAGGAGACCCCCTGCTGGTCAGGAGGCCCCTGCTGGTCAGGAGGCCCCCTGCTGGTCAGGAGGCCCCTGCTGGTCAGGAGGCCCCTGCTGGTCAGGAGGCCCCTGCTGGTCAGGGGCCCCCCTGCTGGTCAGACCCCCTGCTGGTCGGCCCTGCTGGTCGGGCCCTACAGTCCCCTGACCCCCCCGTTGTGACCCAGCGGCTGCGCGGCGAGTCGGGATCCCAGCTGACCCGGCTGGACGGTTTGACCCGGAGGAACCGGATCCTTCCTCGGCTCGTCCAGGTCCGGCTGCTGGCGGCGGCGCGGGAATGTGGGCGGCGATGGGACGCAGTGGACGCCAAACTGGAAACCATTACAGGACGACTGCAGGTAAGACCCTGACCAGAACCAGAACCAGAACCAGAACCAAACCGCCTGGTTCAGTAATAAATGAGTGTCTTTATCTCTGTCTCCAGCTCTGCGTCTCAGAGTGGGAGGAGTTTGAAGCGGAGAGGGCGGAGCTTGAGCTCTGGTTGGCCGACATGGACGCTCGCCTCGCCGAACTCGATCACATGACAGGAAGTGCCTGTGAGAAGCTGACGGAGCTGCAGGTGAGACCTGATGGCGTCGCAGCAGCAGGGCGGCGGCATCACGGCCTGTTTTCAGTCCTTCCAGCAGGAGCTGAGCCAGAACTCGGGTCGGGTCAACGAGCTGCTGCAGCGCGGCGAGGATCTGCTGCGGCGCCGGGACCCGGACGCTCGCCGCCTGGAGGATCTGCTGCGGCGCCGGGACCCGGACGCTCGCCGCCTGGAGGATCTGCTGCGGCGCCGGGACCCGGACGCTCGCCGCCTGGAGAGCCGCCTGCTGGAGCTGCTGCGCCGCTGCAGCCACGTCTACGACTACATGGCCCGCATGCACAGCCGGCTTGTGAGCGCCACACTGGTAACCATGGAGACACTGGGCCCGGGGTCTGGACATGCTGGACATGCTGGACTGGACATGCTGGACATGCTGGACATAATGGACATGCTGGACATGCTGGACTGGCCATGCTGGACTGGACATGCTGGACATGCTGGACATAATGGACATACTGGACATGCTGGACTGGACATGCTGGACATACTGGACATGCTGGACATGCTGGACATACTGGACATGCTGGACATGCTGGACTGGACATACTGGACATGCTGGACATGCTGGACATGCTGGACATACTGGACATGCTGGCCTGGACGGCGCCTGCTAGTCGCTCTGTGACGCATCGAGTCCAGAAACCCTTTAGTCCAACGCAGGACGAGCTGAAATCCGTCAGATATTAGTAGCTCCACCATTTATCAGATTAAATAGGATTTAAAATAAAGCTGATAAAACTGATGCATAAATTCTCCAGGATACAAATAAACCGTTTGGCTAATGATGTCACGATTCAAGAAAAGCCAGTTTGTCTTGTATTGGTCAGTTTTATTCTAAATATGCTGCAGGAGCCGCAGTTTGTTATAAACATCTCCATGTTTTACCAACTGAGGTGATTATCAGCAGTGAGCCGCAATAATAAACTAGATAAAACCACTTCTGATCTGCTTTTTCTGCCTGTTGCCATGGCAACCGACTGACAACGGCTCAACGCGCAGATAAAGCAGAGAAACGTTCAGTCCGATCAGGGGAATCAACACCAAACGGACTTTTATCACACAGAAAGTATCAAAAACACGAGAGCAGAACTTCCTGTTGCACTAGAGCAGAACTTCCTGTTACATTAGAGCAGAACTTCCTGTTGCTTTAGAGCAGAACTTCCTGTTGCATTAGAGCAGAACTTCCTGTTGCACTAGAGCAGAACTTCCTGTTACATTAGAGCAGAACTTCCTGTT
>CAEGAF010112434.1:0-24312 GCA_903067075.1 Micropoecilia bifurca
ACGCCTTGGGGTTCCCCCGGAGGAGCTGGAAGAAGTGGCTGGGGAGAGGGAAGTCTGGGCCTCCCTTCTGAAGCTGCTCCCCCCGCAACCCGACCAAATGGATGGATGGATGGATGAAACATAAATGATATAACTTCATAAAAACTGTACCCGATCCTCTATTATGCTGATCAATATTTTGATATTGCTTTTTTTTGTTAACCACTAAATGTTTGTTTAGAAACAAAAGCTATAACATTCAGTTTGAATGATGGTTTCATGTATTAATAAAAAAAAATCCAAACCAACCTTCTCATGTGAGAAGGTAATTGTCCCTAAACTTGCTGGTTTTACTGCCATTTGCAACAATAACTGGCAGTAAATGTGTTGCACTCCTCTGGAAGCTTGTTAGCCCACTCTTCTTTACAAAGTAGTTTTATTACAATCACCTTGGTGGGTTTTTCAAATGAGATTATCTGTTTGGCACTGCATTTTAATCTAATTAAAGTCCACACTTTTACTAGGCCTCTCCAAAACGCTCAGTATGTTTTTTCAGCCATTCAGAGGTAAACTTGCTGGTGTGCTATAAAACATTGTCTTGTTATAACTCCAATGTTCTTGGACTGATGGCTACATGCTGTACTTCTATCTCTTCAATGTGGGGAGCATTTCCTCAAACATCTGGGGGATCATTGAGTTATTCTTTTGGGGAAAAAAATTAGATTTAATTTATTTTTGGCCAGCAGTGGATGTTGCCTTGGAACTCTCTCATAGATGCCATTTTTCCTCAGCCTATTTCTTCTTATTGAACCATAAACACTTTAACAGTTTTCATGGACCTCGAGCCAGCAGGCAGTTTGCACGCTCCTGCAGCAAGAAGAAATACGCCTGGTGATCAGAGAAACGACACCCCAGCTAAAAATAATGGGCATGCTGTGTTATCACAACATAAAAAGGGTCACTGGGGTCAGCGGGGTCACGTGCGGGTTGTTTACCCACTTGGATATCCAGGGAGATGCTTGTGTGTCGTAAATTACAGAGGAGAAACGGCTCGGGGACGGAGGGCAAACCTACATCGGATGTGGCCCTTATTTACTGCTGCCCACCTCACCGTGACATAAACGGTTTCCTTCACACCTTCTATCGGCCATATTTCTTTTTTATGCGTTCCTGTTTTCAGAGGAGCATCTAAAATCCAAATACTACTTTATGAATTATTGGACATTCAGTCTGTAACAACTGGCGATGGATATGAGTTTTGGCTGTGACATTTGTGTTGAATAAAAAGAAATGAAATTAACAGATGTCCTAAAATATTTTACTGATAAAAACTGAGGATTGGTTTGTGCTTTTGTGTACCCCAGTACTGGGATTGTACTGGTTGTAAAACCCAGTACAACCAATTAAAGTCTGAAATTACCTCAGGAGATAATTAAGTTTAATTGTTGGTCATTTTTTCTTTTCAGTATTTACATATACACGTTTTCTGTGAAGGACGTAAGGGTTTGGTACAAAACATCTGTTGACTAATGTCATTATGAAGACCAGCAGAAGTTTATTTGCATAGTACAATTCATAAACAGTAAAGCAAAGCGTCTCACAGGAGAAAACAGAGAAGAGAGAGATACATCTGAAACACATCACATAACAAAATAAAAACACGAGACATAATCAAATAAAAGACATAAATGTTGAAATGAAACAGTCTATGCAAACACAGAGCTGACAAATGATAGAAGTGATGCATATTTTTATGTTTCTGCACGCCTCAGGTTTTCAGGGAGTTTGTTCCAGAGGTGAAGGCCACGTAAACTAAACACTGCCTGCCTTTGTCTTAATTCTGGAACAACCTGCTGTTCAGCTACTATCCAGTAACTTGCCCCCTATGGGTGAATGACTGATTGTATTGTGAAGCGCTTTGGGCTCCAAGACATTTACCATTTTTACCATCTTTGCACAATCGTGGTTTCCCCAGGAGATGGCGCCATTAGCAATAGTTTATCCTGGAAGAGACCAAGTCCAGTCCTTGAGAGTTACTACAGTGCAGCTTTCAGAGTCGTCCCTGCTCCAACACCTGAATAAAATGGCTGAATCCTCTCAGCAGCAGTCATGCAGCTCCACAGAAGTCTGATATTTCGTTCACGTGTTTTGGAAAAGGGATGCATTACATGGTGCAGCTGTTGACGCCACTGCCTTGCAGCAAGAAGGCCCTCAGTTTGAATCCCTGCCAGGACCATGGAGCTTGCATGTTCTCGCTGCTTGGGTTCTCTCCAGGTCCTCTAGCTTTTTCTAACAGTCCAAAAATGCACATGTTAGTTTAACTGGTCATGCCTAATTGCCCTTAGTTGCATAGTTATTTGCAACGTGTCCAGGATGAACCCCAGCTCTCAACCACTGAATACTGGAGAGAGGCACCTGTCCTCCTGTGACTTTGCATAGTTAAATAGATACAAATGATAAACAGAAATAAGATATAATGAAGAAATAACTTAATCATAACATCCTTGCCCTTCTCTCCCCTAAATGAATATTTCTTTTTTTGTTTTACTAATTCAGATATGTGATATTTTAAGTTCTGGTAGGCGGCAAATCCAAATCTTTGGCAACTTCAGCTTCCACATCTCCACTATCAACATAATAGACAACAATCCTTACTTTTCGTTTCTTTTATGTAGACTGTGTGCAGATAGCATGACGTACACAGAATCAAACAAATATATCTTCCTTTTTTGCACGCACGCCATTCCATCTGTACCCATGTAGCCTTGCAGGAGAAGCTGAAATGTGTGTGTGATTATGTATTTGGTTGTAAGAGCGAGGGGGAATTTCACAACAGGATGGCACCCTGGGTGGTTGGCCATGTTGTCCAGGTCAGAAACTGCTACTGATGTAAGGAATTTAAGTCCTGTCTGATTTTTCATGTTTGGAAAACAACCTAGTTAAATCACATTAGTTGTTAGACAAAATAAATGTGGGAAAAAAGTGTTTTGTGTGCCCTGATTTTTGTAATGTTTTTATTTACAAACTTGTTCTTGTTTGAAGTCAATTTTAATATTTGTATTGTCCTTGTTTGTAAGAATATATCCATTAAGTGTTGAGATGGAAATGTCATCAAAAGTATCCAGGTCAACACGGTACATATATATTATTGAATTATGGCTTAAATATGAATCAGAATAATTTAGGCTAAATTGGACTATTTGATTGATATTTTTTTCTGAATTTTTCCTGATTGCCAGTGCAATGTTTGCTGCATTTGTCGTACCAAACAGAATGTAATACAACAGCATGTCTCTAAGCTGCTAAAATGATGACCCGATAAATACATATGTATAATCCTGGCATATGCTGCCCTCTCTGAAAAATCCTTGCTCTTCTCTTGCAAACCCCACAGATATTTTTTCAGAATCCACCACTGTACGTAATTTGGCAGATGATTCATCATTTCTCCCAACATTTAAATGTCTTACTTTCAAACTGGCATTATTAACATTTTTAAACTTGTGTCTCATACTAACGAATATGTATCATGTGGTATGCACTGCCTCCTAAATGCCAGCCACGTGGGTTTGAGTCATTGTTTAAATTAATTTATTTATGCTGGCTGCCAGTAGGTGGCAGTAATAAAACAGAGAAGTCTGAGTCAAACCCCAAACGTAGGGGGGGAAAAGTATCTCTTTACTGGTAACGTTTGTGATTTTTTTGTTTTGTTTTTGTTAAGCATCTTGTTAAGTTGAGAGGATATGTCTCCTTTGTACAACAGGAGAAGGCGAGCCGTGCTATAAAATGTTGGACTCCTCCCCATTAGTCTATAGTTTCCTATATAGACTAATGGGGAAACTATAGACTATGAAAGCGTCTATAGTTGAAAGCGGGTGTGCAGTGAGTTGCACTGCAGGGATTTCCCATTTTTCCGCCACAGTACGCGTCCTGCCTCACGTACGCGTTCTCTCAGTCTGACGTGTTGTGACGCTGGGCGAAAAGGAGGAAGAAAGTCAAACTTTGATTTCCTCAACGCGAAGAGTGAATTTAGTTATCCAGACTGAATTGAAAAATACTTTATTGATCCCAAAGGGAAATTAAATGTTTGAACCTTTTAATTCAGATTCTTCAAATAGTTATCATAGTGGAATATAAGTGAAAATCAGTAATCAAATGCAATAGTAATATTGTTGTATAAAAGGGGAAAAAATAAACATTCAAATTTCTTCGTACATCAGTGCTGCTTCCGCATATAAGGTCTGTGTTTGTGACAATCCCGATTCATTCATCCTTTAGGAAACTATAGACTATATTTTTATTTTATTCCCGCTTGCTGCAGCTCCCTGTTCTTAGTCCGTCTGCAGATAGTTATGGTTTCCAGGTTTTACGTGAGCAGTATTCGGTCACATTAACCAATTATTAAGAGAATGTGAGAAAAGATTACATCATTCTCTACCATTCATCCTGCCATCGGTACTTGTCTCTGTCTGCTTTGATCGCCGGCTATTCATTTAATAATCCGTCATAAAAAAAAACAGCTTTCTTTATTAGATGATAAAGTTCTGCGAACATGAGATTAACCAGACCAGGTATCCATCAGTCTGGTCACCATAGCAGCTGCAGGGAGACTGTGAGGAGTCCCTCGTTCAGAATGGATCTTGTCAGGAGCTGATGAAGTGACGTCACGTCGCTATGGTGACTCAGGCAGTATAAAATGTGAAGCCTGACCAGCGAGCTGCGCACACTGACTCGAGCAGCATCAGCAGCGAGGTAAGTCTGAGCTCCGCAGTTTAACATCTATGTATAATTCACGCTTCTAAACTAAATTTCCATCCATTATAACGTGTTTATATTCACGTTCTTATCGGAAACCCATCAAATATCAATACACTTCTATCGCCAAAGACGTTCTACGTCACTTGCGGAAGCTTGTGGCCATGATGTCTTCACATCCACTTCCAATGTTAACTCTGGTATTGTGGTGCAGTAAGAACTATATTGGGATTTGAAGGAGCGCTATTTAGCTTAAGTTACTTTTCTGACCAATTTTCTTGCAGTTTTGCTTTTAAACGATGCCTGTAGGAAGACAGACGGGAGAATGGGAGGGGGATGCGCAATGGCCTCTTAATCTGGAAGAGAGACCGTCCTTATTCTTTATAAAAACATTGGTTCGCTGCATCTAGCGCTCAAAATGCTCCACTTAGTGGAAAACGGAATTATCACAATTTTCGACAAATGCGTTGAAATGTGGAAGATTTCCTCTGTGAGAGCAACGTGACTTTGTAAGCTCGCAGCGCTGCATCTGCGGAAGTAGGCTGGACTCCATGTTATGTAATCCTCTGCACGAAACCCAAGCTGTATTTCTCCCTTAATTTAGCAAAAATACTAAAACACGGGAGTTTATAAAGAAAAATCGTGATTGCGGATCCCGCAGAGAGCTTTCTTGGCCATATTGTTTCAGGGTGATAACGCTGGTACTGAGGTGAATAAATGAAGCTACGTGCCTGCTCTGCTCTTCACCATGAAGTCTGACGACGTTACATACTCGAGGGGATGAATGGGTTTCCGTAATCACGGGATTTAGGGGTCAGAGTGACGAGAAACAAAGCGAATAGGAATGACTTGATGTAGGGGAGGGAAAAAAGCAGGTTATAACTCGCATTATTGTATTCTTGTGATGCAGCGGTGGGGCAGAGAAAAAGTGGCGCAGCGTCGCGTGATTCTGCCGCAGTTTGACACGACACTTGACGGACCTGTTGATGGGGCTTGTTGACGAGGCCTTGTTTTTATCTGAACGCATTTAGGGATTTTTTTTTACTGCATTAAAACTGATAAGAGGAGGGACGCTGCGAAAAATGAAACCACGGATAATTTTCTGTCGTGTGGTTCTGGTAGCTTACAGGAAGATGCAGCCATGTCGGACTGGATGAAGGTCATGGCTCGAGATGATGAAGGGCACAGCAGGCCCAGGGCTGCTTCACTGATGCTAATCGACATTTTGTTTTTAAGCTCAACAACTTTGTCTTTTTCACATTGTAGTCACAGACACGGACAGCCGCAGCCTACCTAACACCATACTGAAGTGAAGGTTGCAGGCAGTATCTTAGCATTAGCTATGACCTAGCTTGCGTGTAAAGGCCTTAAGTCTGTAGTAGTAGAAAATAAACAGTCTTATGCGTTCTTTAAGTACATTTTTTATATTCTCTTGTTTTTAAATATTAAAACATATTTACATTAAAAACTTCTCATCACTATTTTGTCATTTTAAGTAATATTAACAAGTCATGTTAGCTAATTTGGCTCCTCATGCTAATGATGCTCATATATATTATAACAATTTGTGTTAGCTAACTCTGTACTTAAGAAAAGGCTACAAGCTTGCAAATACCTTTTGACTACCACTAATTAGCCTGTTGGCCAATGAGAGTAGTCTTAACTAACCTAAGCTATCATAGCACTGAAGAAAGTGAATAGTCCCTGCAAGACATGGTAGGTTACTGGTACCAAGGTATTGCAGGCTCTTATAAGTGCATGTGCTCTTCTCACATCTACTCCAATGATGATGGCCCTGAAGTTGCTGCTCTCTGCTAGTCAGCCGGATGAAAGATGGCGATTAGGTTTCTCTCATGTTTAGAGAAAAGACCGTTTTTGCCAGTTCCTCACCAAGAAAGTGCCTAGCTTTAGCTTCCATCTTTATAAGTTTCAGAACGTGGCTCTCAGATACACCTCCTACTACTGGTCATTTACATACTCGACTCATTCATTCCCTCTGAGCTAGTTCTAGATTAACCACGTTTTCCCCCCTGAATGGTGGCTTGGTTAGTATGAGTGTCCCGTTTGATCTTGCAGCAGGGCCCATGAACCAGTCATTGACTCGGCTTTGTGCGAGAAGAAGAAAGACTCAGAATGACTCAGCATTCTTTGCTTAACTGTCACCACTTTTAGGAAATGAGCCATCCCACAGGAAAGAAGGTTCACACATGGCGCCATAGATCAATAAAATCCTCACAGTGGAATATTCCAAATTAGGCTATAAAGTAAAAAAAAAAAACGTGAGAAACATCACATTTTTGAACATGTTCTTTCATTTCCTTTGCTTACTTGTCACGTATACCGCTTCATGAATTTTTCTGGATGTTGTAGCATTACAAGAAGAAAGCCTTACTTTCTTCCTTTTACAGTATTATGGTGCAATATCAGCTTCCGTATTGTGCCAGGTCAATTTAACCAAAATTTGTAGTAGCAGTTCGCTACAGCAGGAAACGCAGCCCAGGTGGGGTCAGTTAAAAGCCAGACGCATCCTTGTAAAGTTTGACTGCGTTTGCATATTTTAGACAAGTGATGTGATGATGGTGAACATTTGAGTGACTCGTTCAAAGCCGCAGTGAGACATCTCTAAGGTGAGAATAAAAAACAAGCAGACATGGTGGTGAAGAGGAAGTGAGAGAAACTTTAAGTTAAAGGAAAGTTCTGTTGCACAGAAAAAGAAAAGTCTGACTCCATAACTGCGAAAGAGGCGGGTCGGGAGGAAGGGACATTACCTAATTGGCTGTTCTGCAATGTCTCTGTCCAATCGACCCACTGCAGTGGAAAAACACAGAGGAGAAAGAGGGTGTGACAGAGGAATAGGAAGCTGGGGGGAGGTTTGAATAGCCAACGGCAGATGAAGGAGGAAGGCTGGGGGGTGGGGCTGTGGTGCAGGAAAGTGAGGATGCACTCGCTGAACTTACTCACATTCACTCACCCTTATGAAATCTCCAACCAGTGCACATACTGAGGCAAAGCTAAGGAAAGGGACAACTTGGTGAAGTAGGGAATAGGTGAGGGTGCAGTGAAAATGCTGCATCATGCTTGTCTCTGATCCTCTCGTGCATTTGCAGTTTTTAAAATCTGGACCACCTGATGCAGTCTGGTGAATTTAACCTTTTTTGGTCACTGGTTATGAGTCATCCCTCCCCCCTGTGGTCCCTGCGGTTCATTCCTCCTGCTATTAGTGAGCTGAAAAGGGGCCAAAGCCTGGGGGAGGAGAGGCTGTGCAAAAACAAGAGAATCAGACTCAGCGGCGGGTGAGGGGTCAAATTTAAGCTATAGGGGCTCACTGAATTTTAATGATTGTTTTTGGATTTGGGGTCATGAGAGAGGTCATGTTGGAGTAGTCGTGGGTCAGGAAGAAGAGGGGGAAATGGATCAGAATATCGGGGGTTATCTGGGACAGACTTAAGCAGATGAGAGGGAAGATCAGTAAAATGCTGTAGAAAGTAGTTTGAGTTTGCTTTACTACATGTCCCATAATTCAGTCTGATCAACATCTTTTTTTATATATTAAGCGTTTAATTGCGCCTACTTTCATTTGGAGTAAATGATACCCTGAAGCTTTGTCTTATTTTCCTGACCCGCCTTCTTTGTCAGATCTGAACTGAAGGTTTTTCTTCACCCTTCTGTCCTTCCTTATTGAGGAAACTCCAGAAACAAAAATAAAAACAGGTTATATCTTGCAGAGTTTCGCCATTGTGTCCTGTTTTTTAATTGCGTCCTCTTCTACCATATTGGTGAGTGCCAGCAGACTGGGAGCTGCAGCCCCCAGTGTGTTACCTCGCTACTCTCCACCACACAATGGTGCCTCTGTGAGCAGTGGCGTTTCAGAGTGAGTGCAGTCCGAACGCCAGACTGCGGCTAACTGTACCGTCTGTTCAAAAGAGGCACAAAGTCAGGGTGACGTTACAGTGAAGATAACCTTTTATATCTGCTTGCTACGTCAAACCTTGGGTACATTTATATTAAGCTGGTAATGAAACTTAACCCACTTAAAGTGGGTTAAGTTTCATTACCAGATTATTCCCATTTATGCATTGAGACATGGGCCCCTAACTGGCTGAGTTTAGTAAACTCTTATAAAGTTAAGCCATCAGGCCAGAAAAAAGTCTGATAATTGCATCTTTAATAGAAAAACAGCGTAAACAGTTTACAGCATTTGCAGATCTGGTTTACATTTAGGTTTCATTTGAGCTTTTCAAGCTGACTTTAGATGTCAAAAATAATTAGTCAATAGATTAGAGTAGCCTGAAAATTACACCATTAGTTGGCTGCATGCAAACATGATATGAGAAATCTTTCTGCAAAACAGAACTCCCCTACAACCCTAAGAGATCTGGATTTATGCTTCTACTTTTTGTAATTATTGTCTCTTGGTTGAGACATTTTTCCTTTTGTTCAAACCACTTACAAACTATTGCAACTTCCATCCTCCTTCCTCCGTGCCTTTCCCTTTGCCAATCCCTCAAACGGCCTCGGGGGAACGCCGAAGAACACGAACGGGATTGTTTGGTCAAGTTTACATGCATGACGGGCCTCGGCGTGTCGCCTCATTGGGGAAAGCGGTGAAATTATGAAATTCTCCACATCTGGAGCCACATGTTTGAGATTCAACTTCTTGCTCAGCAGAAACTTCCACCTGCTAGAAGATGCAGAACGGACCACACACTGTTGGATCGGTTGTCAGCAGGGCGGCCATTTTGTTCTGGGAACCCAGGGCAACTGCTTCTGTGCAGAGAACAGTGAGACGTTGGTATTCATGCAGGAGGAGGGAAAGATACCCTTTTATTTTGTGAAAACGCAAAGTGGAAACAGATCTGTCATGTTGTACACACACTCTCCTGTTTGTCTCTCCTTTAGTGACCTTGTGTTACGGATTCTGGCTGCAGAACATAAAATGGCTGCTTTGCCTCGAAGAAAAAGCAGAATAAAGCACAGGAACAAGATCATAAGGATCCTTTTGGATCAATCGGACAGAACGTGATAGTTAATAGCAGTTCAATAGTTGACTCCAGGTGTGGAAAAGTACAGTAACAGTGTCCTCCCAGCCACGGGATGCTCCAGATATCATCAGCACCATTGTGTGGGCTGATCTGTGAGGTAAAATTCACGAATTGTAATCTGGTTACCCCTGCAGTCTATTTAAAGTACTCCCACAATGCATTTCAGCGGATTGACAGCTTGTCCTCAATGCCCCAACACACAACAGATTAGGAGATTAGAGTAGCTGAAAATGACAAGCCAGTGCCACCCTACCTGTCCCACACACACCAAGCTGGAGTATTTTATACACATATTGTTGATGTATTATATGGTTTTCTGTTACAGAGGCACTAATCAGGTATTTTTAAGCCAGTTTCCAGTTTTCTGCAATGTCTCATTATTATTTTAAATGACTTGGTTTTTTATTCTGTGGACTACAACTCAGGTTCTTTGATATTTGAATGTGATCTTTACTAAACTCAACGTGTATCAGAAATGATGGGGCTTCTTTGATACAATTGATAAAAAGAGTAGGAAAAAATAGCAAAGATTTTTAATCATTTCATCTGCAGATTAAGGCAAACTGGCTGATTTATTAGTGCATTTCATGTTCAGCTGTTGCTGTGCTGCAGCATTTCCTCCTATGTTTAGCCATGAATGGATGACCAGCGCTCACATGATTTCCTCAAAGTTTTGTCATTTACTGAAATGCAACCATCACAACCATCTGTATTTAACTCAAAGGCAGAAATATTAAGGAATACCATGAATACGTATCATATTACGTAACAATCTCCATGTTTTAAGAAGATGCGGTCCTGCTTAGAGTTGAAACAAAACAACGGTGGTTGACCTGCAGATGAGCGAACCGTATGAAACGGCAAGGAAAAGCAGAGGGGAAAGGAGGTCGAATAGTTGTGTCACAGCCAGACGTTCCTCTCTGCTGCATTGCGAACCAGCCGCTTTCTCCTGGCCTTCAGATTCCTTTTGTTTCCACAACATGTCCCTGCATGGTGCAGCAGCTCCATGCCTCAGCAGATCAGGCTGAGGAAATGCAGATTTTAATGGCCTGTATTTTCACCTCCTTTGACGTCAACCAGAGCAGCTGAACCTGGTTGTTAGGAGGTTTTAGCTGCTGCCGATCTGTCTGCAGGTCACTTGTAGCACAGAGAAGCTTCAGGCGCTATATTTTCATCAGAAATGACACGAAAGGCTCATTTCTAATGAACATTCGACTGCAGAGATGATTTTTAGAGATACAATGATGACTGCTTGTTGCTATTGGTTCTCTCTAACTTGAATCTGTGGAGTTTCCGCCTACCTGATCACAGAAAAATACCGATTGCATATAAACAAATAAAATTCTCTACATTTTCACAAATTGACCCTGCGGCTCAGAATCCACCTTTATCTACACACGATCTATAATTTTTTCAGTGTTTCCTTTTTATTTTCATAATATTACTCTGGCTTGTGTAGAAAACAGTTTATGGGTTGGTAGCAACACGATTTACCAGTCCAACCTGAAGCTGAACTCGTTTTAAATGAGCACAATGAGGATTTCATTGTTAAAGCCCTCACAAATCATCTTGTCTTTTGTCATCCCTGATATATTATTATAATTTATACTATATATTATATATGTTTAAACTCTGAATGGTGTTAAAATGTTGACATTTTCCATTATACATCAGTTTTTGTCAATCATTGGACGTGTGTTGATTCTGACTGGCGTTTGTTTTGTTGTGCAGGTAACTCCACACCCCCTAAGCAACAGCAACCATGTCAGACCTCTGTGTTGGAATCAATGGGTGAGTTTGAACCTCATGTTTTATACACAAGATCAAAAATGACTGTCAGGAAAAAAAGGAAAAGCTCAAGTGGTGATGGTCACTTCTCAAAGTTACTCATGAAATATCACCTTCTGACACTACGCAGTTTATTCACTTTGGTCCCCAACATCAGGGAAAGTATTTAAATGCACAATTCAGTTCACCTTATAGCATCATTTCTGAGGGTCTCACAAATTACGATGTATATGTGTCTCATGAAAACTATTATTTAATGTCGATAAAGATTTAAAAATGAGTGTTAAACATTTGTCTGTCCGTTTCTGCAGCTTCGGTCGCATTGGCCGCCTGGTCCTGAGGGCATGCCTGCAGAAGGGCATCAGAGTCGTAGCCATCAATGACCCCTTCATCGACCTGCAGTACATGGTGAGAGAGCTTTGAGCTTGTTGGGTTACAGCATGTTATCACACGTTCACTGTACATAAAATCAGAGATTTGGAGGAATCATAGAGTTAGAACCATAGCTGGCAATTGGCTCCGGCCGCTGGTTGAATTCTGACAAAAGTATGGAACGATGCGAACAAAGGATGAAAAGCACCCAGAAAAACACAGAAATATGTCAAACTAACTGATATGTTTACCCTACAAGCTTCTACTGCTGGAGCAGCTTCAGGGCCGGAGAAGGAGGGAGAATTAGCCATTCAGGGGATTCATCGTCTGAGGATGAGGAGAGAGACGTGACCCAGGGACAGATTGAGATCAGAGGTCAGATTAGTTGCTGCCAGCCTGGTAAGAGGGAGTCCAAATGTCCATAAAGAATTAGGGATGTGCCATTTTAATCATTAATCAATTTTTTTTTAATTTTGAAGATTACATTTTTTTGGGAAATCAAGATTTTTTTTTCTTACCTATTAACCCTTTGGGGGTCTGTAGTTCAGAGTCACCATGCCCAAGGCCGCCATCTTGTTTGACAAACATGTTTTACAGCTTCTGTTTATATTTATTTGGACTTTCAATGCAGGTCACATTAGGACAAGGCTATGATATTTTTAGTTGTAAGAATAAATGTTATGAAAATACAGTTGAAATAATGCAAAAGAAGTCATAATTTTATGAGGAATGTTGAGCCTGGCCTTAATACTCATACAACTCACAGAAGGGATGGTAGAAATAAGAGCCTCATTTTGAAAATGTTTTCTGTCCTTTCTTTATTAGAAAGGAAAATGAGCAAAAAAGAGATTAAAATCAGATCTGGTGTGAAAAAAATCTTACATTTTATTTTGAGACATATCTATGAAAGACGGAATGTTTCATGTAGGGAGGGGGCAGGTGTGTGTGTGTGTGTGTGTGTGTGTGTGTGTGTGTGTGTGTGTGTGTGTGCGCGCGCGCGCGTGTGGGCTCGCAATCAGAAACACTGTAATAACACAGGAATAATGCCATGTGGAATGAACAATGAACATGTTTTGGCATGTGTGTAAAAGTAATAATAATTCTGCATTAAACAGAAAAAGTAATAAAAAATAGAAGTTAATATAATTAAAACATGATTAGAGGCAAATCTCCACTAATTAACATCTGGGGAAGTTGTGGACAAACTGAGGAAATGCTGAACGTAGGAAATGATTGCAAGACTTATTCTATTCAGCTAGACTTGAAACAAAAAAACAGAAGATCTGAGCAGTAACTTCAGCAATGCAATGTTGCATTTTGTTAGTTAAGCTGGTAGCAGAGAACAAAAACGTTTCCCAAGAGGAGATTAGGGAAGAACAGAAAGTTAAACGTCAGTTTCTTAATGAAAGGATTGAGAGGCGATTTAATGTGATGAAGCTTGTTAAAGCGACTGGAGGTCTAGACTTTCAGTAACTAACCCAGATTGAGGGTTTTGATCTCACACATGCCATCCAGCTGTGACACCCAGACAGGCTGATTTCATGAACAACAGGAAGAAAAAACACTTTCAGAACCTGAGTCTGAATCCAATGATGATTACTAATGTAGAATCCCAGAAACTAAAGAAAAGACTTTTATTTGTTACTGTAGTGGTTTAAGTTTGTTTGTAATTGTTTAAATATAACTTATTGCACTATCCCAGTGTTAAGTGGGGTCTGTATAAGTAAATGTGGATGCTAAGCTTCTTGTGAATAAATCGTTTTTCTTACAGAAAGGAATAATTCATATGATTTATGTAACTTGATTGTACTGGTGCGAGTTGTAACAAAAAAAGAAAAGCAGTGAAACGATGGCTGGTGAAATGTTTGAGTGGTTGATAAAACATCAAAACAATTAATTTCCACCCATATTTATAAGTTGCTGATTAGTTTTTGCCATGAAAAACAGCAGATCTTCCATCTTGTGAGTGGCATTTGCCCTTTGCAAACCAATCCAATGTTTGGAAAATTAATTTGCTGAACTGATGCAAATTATATGGATTTATTTTAATATTTTACAATAACAGCAAAATAGAAAAGACAACATCTAAGAGGATAATAATTTAAATAGACATTAATTCAAATCTTAGAGTGTTCAATTATACCAAACCACTTAATTCAGCTTTGGTTTAGTGAGAATAACTCGGCTGTGTATTTAGATGATCTGTTTTTTTTTTTTGTTTTTTTTTTTCAAAAAAATATTTAAAAGGTATATGTAAAACTTTACTTTTATTATTATTGTTAACGCTGTTGAAAACATTTAGATCTTGACCTAATATTGCTAAATGTCAGATATTGTAATCTTATCTTATCTGAAATGGCTAAAAGTCACACATGCATATTTTTCTACATCAACTGTTATTGTGGATTAATATTAGTTTCGCATAGAAAGATCTAAATGTTTTAAAGCCAAATTAAAAAACTACAGCTTGTTAAGCTTTTCACCATAACTAATTATTTCTTACCCTCCCTTTTCACAGGTCTACATGTTCAAGTACGACTCCACCCACGGCCGTTACCATGGCGAGGTCTCCCACGATGGTGGCAAGCTCTACGTTGATGGCAAAGCCATCTCTGTGTTCCAGTGGTAAGTGAAGACGCTTGATTATCCTTCAGACTTCCTGACATCTGCAGATTCCAGGAGACTGATGTGATGTTGCACTCAGCATAGTGTGATTATGAAGACGGGTTATTGTTTTAGACAGATTTTTTTGTGTGAGTTTTTGTGTTTTTTGTTTTTATGTGTGCGAGTGAATTCCTGGCTTTGGAACAAGGCTTTCTGCTTCACTGTCTGTGGCAGCTGTTGGTTTAGCTCATTGTGTTTCAGAGTCTCAACTCTGGCGATGGGAAAACCGACAGGACGGTTACAGAGGAGACACTCCAGCTTCACGACACATAAAGCTCACTGTCAATTTACATACCAAGAACCTGAGCGCTAAATTACAGTGGACAGGATCTACTTTTCTCACACGGATAGAGCCAACACAGATTCATTTGTCGCCGTGTCCTTTGTTTCCTCCAGTATGAAGCCTGCTGAGATCCCCTGGGGCAGCTCTGGCGCCAAATACGTCGTCGAGTCCACTGGAGTCTTCCTCAGCCTGGAGAAGGCCAACGTACGTACACTCAAAAGAAACGCTCTGCGGGTTACGCACGGCATGGAGCGGTGACCCGGTTTCTAACCTGTGTTTTCATAATGTTTCGAACTCAGGCTCACATCCAGGGTGGTGCACAGCGTGTGGTCGTGTCCGCCCCCTCGCCTGATGCCCCCATGTTTGTCATGGGAGTTAACGAGGACAAATACGACCCGTCCTCCATGACCATCGTCAGGTAATGCTCCCTTTGAATATTATTTCTAACTTGCAGTATTTTACGAGCCTTTTTGAATAATGGTGAGTTTTTTTTTATCTGTTTTTTCATAGTAATGCCTCCTGCACCACCAACTGCCTGGCTCCCCTGGCCAAAGTCATCCACGATAACTTTGGCATCGAGGAGGCTCTCATGGTAAGAAACACCTGGTAGTCCGGTGAACTCGGTTTGTTTGGGGACCAAAGTTAGTTTTCACATCGCACTGTTTCAAATGATCCAAACTCCCACTCGCCTGTGGTGGCGCTGCACCAAGAACCACTGAAGAAAACGGCATGAAAACCTCAGAAGACACTTAACACAAATTCCTTTTTTTAGCAAAATGGGAACAAAAATGGAGTAGCAAGCAATTTTAGCTTTTGTCGGATTTTTTTTTGTCTTTGATCAAAGACTCTGAGCCACACTTTTCTGCTAGCGTTAGACTAGTGTGTTTTGTTGGCATTTACCCAGAATCCCCTTTGCCATAGTCCAAATCCTGCTTCTGAAGTGGTCTCCCGTCTGCTTGCTGTTCGCATATGTATTGGAACCGCCCCAGTGTTCACTGCAACCAAATGGGCCTCTTACCTGGGTTTGTAAGAGACCCAGAGTTCACTTTTTTGGTCCACATCAATATTTGATTGATCAGAGCAGTCAAACTTTAGTGTGGATCAATAAACAACAAGGTGTGTTTTGGAAGACACGCCTCCCCAAACAAACCAGACTTTGTAGCTGAAAAGACTAGCGTTCAATTGAAGTAGACTAAACAGTCCTGGTGATAATTCACCCTAAATCTGTGTCTTATAAGGATATTTTTGCTGCATTCGTTTATTTCTGGAAGTCTTAAAGGCGTCAGTCCTTCACCCAGTGTAACTCTGCCTTCTGCAGACAACAGTCCATGCATACACAGCCACCCAGAAGACAGTGGACGGCCCCAGCGCCAAGGCCTGGCGTGACGGCCGCGGCGCCCACCAGAACATCATTCCAGCTTCCACCGGCGCTGCCAAGGCTGTGGGCAAAGTCATTCCTGACCTCAACGGGTACACGGCCGCTCTGCTGCTAATTCTGTCAGAAAGCATAAAGCAGCGAAATAAAAGGGTCTAATCTTTCTCTCTCTCTCTCTCTCTTTGTCTAGCAAGCTGACAGGAATGGCTTTCAGGGTGCCAGTGGCGGACGTGTCCGTCGTGGACCTGACCTGCCGTCTGTCCAAGTCCGCATCCTACGCCGAGATCAAGGAGGCCGTCAAGAAGGCCGCACACGGACCCATGAAGGGAGTGCTGGGCTACACTGAAGACCAGGTATTTCCCTGAACCTGCAGCTCTTTATCTATATAAAACTGAGATCTGTTTGTAATCTATAACGTTGGTGTTTGCCAGGTTGTGTCCTCTGACTTCGTTGGAGACACCCACTCCTCCATCTTTGATGCTGGCGCCGGCATCTCCCTTAACGACAACTTTGTCAAACTCATCTCCTGGTGAGTTCCTAACATATTCTAAGCCTGTAGAGCAAGAACCTTTCCTAATCTAATGAGATGCACTGAAGTAAAATTAAAGTCAACTTTTGCTTACCTTTGCTTTTCCTTCCAGGTATGACAATGAGTACGGCTACAGCAACCGTGTTGCCGACTTGCTGCTGTACATGCACTCCAAGGAGTAGACACTTCCTGTCCTGAGAGGAAGTGAGCAAAGGGACCACCGCTAACCATCATGAATCCCTCCCTTCTCTTTTACACAAAACTCCCACCCATAGCTAAATCATAGCATCTTCAACCCCTTTAGCTCTACTACAGTATATGTAGGCAGCAGCAAATGTGTGTTTGAGTGTTTTGAGTTCATCTGTGTTTTCCTTTATTGACAAGGCGACAATTCGGTGAAAGTATTTGTGTCTGTGTTCCCCCTCTCCAGCTCCCACCGCTGATTTAGATGTGTAATTATGACTGAGTACTATGGTAACTACTGTATCCATCTCACTGTTAGTGTGATTTTAAAAGCTTTGTCACCAGTGGAAGGAGGAACCTGAGCGGCAGACCTACTGTTACTCTAATTATGATTCAAGAGATGAAAAAAATAAAGTTTGAAAAACCCTCAACTCCTCTTTCATGGTCCAGCTTCATTTCTTTAAAATGGATTAAATGTGTAGTTTGATGTCTTGTGAACAATCTGTCATATTTTAGATTTATGTTTAGTTTGTGTGTAAAATTGAGTGAAAGAGCTAAAAAATGCAAAGTTTAAAGCAAATTTTGTGGCTGAATGTCTAAATGCACCAAACATCCAGGAAAGGTTAAAGATGATGTGAAAGAAAAGCAAAAACTCTTGAGGGTATTTCTTCAAAATATTAATACTTAAGAACCACAAATCACAGTAACTGGATTGACTGGTACCAGTTGAAATCCAGTGACGGTGGATGAACTGGACTTTAATGACAGCTTAGTTCACACATAAGAGGAGAAACCAGTCCTGGATGAAATAAACGGGATAAAGAAGCATCGATTTTGTGTTAAGAACACAATTTTAAAAGTGTTCTTAAAATTCCAAAAATACTGTAGACATATAACATCAGGTACAAGTAAAAATCACTCTAAAAGTACATTTTCAAAAAGTATTTTAAAACTGAAAACCTTTGTAAAAGTAACAGTTTGACTACAATGTATGGCTTGCTTTTTTATTTTTTAGTAGTTATGCTCACACCAGAAAGAGGATTAAAAACCAAAAGTATAGCCTCTGAAACTCGAACAGCTGAATATGTTTTATAAGGTAATTATCGTATTTAATTTCACATCCTCATTATGTACTCCTGTCCATTCTTGTTAACACTAACCCATCTTCTACTGGCTACTTCCGGTAGGATTATAGATCATAACACTGAGCTCACATCCTCCACACCACAAAGTACCAAAGCACTTCTGAAGGAAACAGCGGGTCTAACCCTGTACTTGCTAGTTGTACCTAAATAAGGCACAACTATGTTTGGTCTACATACTGAACCTCACCTCTGATCATTAGTTTCAAATTGCAATACCGGAGAAAAACCAATAGGTGGAGCCAAAATCCTGTGTTTAAACCCACTGATCCAATAAAAGTTTCTCCAACTGTGATGGCTGATATCTATTTAGGGTCATGCTGTAACTCTCATCAAATCTCTCATTATAACGCAAAACATTTTTTTTTAAAAATTCTCAATATATACTTAGAAAATTTTTTATTTTATAAGACTACAAAAACAAAGGACATTTGCTTTGGTTAATTTTTTTTCTTTGTTGTGACTACACTTCCTGGTGAGGAAGATGGATAGTCTTCTCCATCATCCTGATCTCCACCGGATCATCTTGAGCTGTTTGTGACCAACAGAACCATCCGCGCTGCAGCGCGACACCTGCTGGATGAAGAAGGTATTACCATCAAATAGCAGTGGATGACCAAGCTAGTAGCATCAGAAATAGATGCCTGGCTTTTATGTTTCTGTACAGATCACACAAGCTTAAAGAGTAATTATCAACATACATAAACTTCTGGTCCTATTTATACTAATAAGATGTCCAAAACGACAAACGCCACTAAATACATGCCATATAAAATTTAAAAGAACAAATTGTTTAATTTAGTTATTGCAACAGTTGCTTGGCAAACAGTTCACTTATACTCGTATTTTCTGCAACATTTCCGTGCAATCTAAGCTTTCTGATTACAATAAAAGCAAATGAGGCACTCGATCATCTGCGCGTCTTCTGAGAAATTCAAATCCTGTGTTTTACATGTAGCCTGATATCGCTGTCAGATCTCCAAGACTACGTCAAATTCAGTACATTTGAATCAAATATGGAGGAAGACAGCCTTTTAACAACGATTTGATTGACTTAACTTCTCTTTGTCTATTATAAACTTTGCTGTTTACTAGCTATAACCTCTCTGACGTGCCTCTAATGCACAAGATGAAATATGATAGATATAAAGTCTCCACCTGCTGCATTGAAAAATACATTTATTGTATCGAAGTAAAAACCTAATCATTTTCATTCCAGCACTGCTGACCATCTTATTGATCAGTCTGTCATCAGGTTGTAGATATTGATTGTTTTAGCTAATTCAAAGAATAAAATCATTTTAATCTATGTCTCTGAATTGTTTTCTGTCATCTAGATGACATTATGGTTGAGTTAGTTACCCAGACGTTGTTTATGACATACTGTTCATTTACAGTACAAAGGCTTCAGTACTGCCTGAACATTTTCTTTTACATTTTGACACATTACACCACAAATTTCATAAATCTCTGGTTGTATTGGGATTTTAACTGATAGGCTCACAAAAGAAACAAATGAAATTTCTATTAAATTTCTATTCAAGCCTCTGAATGGAATGGAGTGCAACCAATTGCCTTGTGAAGTTTCCTTTATAGTATACTTGATCCTATGTTACAAAAGACTTGAGATTGGGGGACATGTTCACCTTCCCACAGGAACATCAGCTGCAATTGTTCGGTTCAGACCACATTCATATGTTAGAATGGCTTAATTAAAGTGCTAAGTTCAAATTAGAATCTGATGTAAAAATATAAACCATATAAAGGTGTTATAGACAACCCAACAAAAAAACCCTACATTTTTGGCTGCATCAAAAAGTTGCCATGTTTCCTTCTCCATCCACCTTACAGATTTGCACTAATTTGTGATGCTCAGTCTTATGAAATTATAATAATAAAAAATACATCTTGAGTGGTTTGTGACAACCTAATAAAGCTACAGGGATGTGAAACTTTTAATAGCATATTTGTACATCATCTCACACAGACCATTTTTAATTAGGACAATTTGAACAAAATTCAATAACATCTGGTCTAACAATCTTGTAAAACCACATTACAACTGGATTGAAAGGCATTTTTAATTTATTTATTTTAAAATCTGAATCAAGTCTGTTTATTCCTGGTTATGTTCCACCAGAAAACCTATCAAAGGGCCGACACAGAACATAAACACTTTAGTTTGCTGTTCACTGGCGTGTTTATTTATTCATTTAAATGCACCAGTGAAATCTGAAGAAGGGTCACATTTTAATCTCCGCTGTCCTCTGAAACCCAAAACTTGTGTCCATGTAAATGTTGGGTCGTGATTTTCCTCCAAAAGCAGCTGAGGAAGCGATGTCACTGGTCTGCTGGATGCACTGAGGTGTGTCTGAGTGACACTGACCTGCAGGCCGGTATAAAATGACACAAGGCTTCTCTCCAGCACCGACACATCCGACTTGATGTGACAACAGGAGTAAAGATGGGGAGGAAAGGCTGCTGTTCTGCGCTCGTTCTTCTCCTCCTCTTTAATGTTGTGGCCTGGATGGAAGCTGAGGTTCAAAAGACCATTTACTTTCCTTCTCAGAAGCTGACATGGGACAAAGCAAGACAGTACTGCCAGAAGTACTACATAGACATGGTCACCTGGGACATAGTAGACCCAAACCTGCTGATGACGTGGCTGCTGGAAGGAGGCTTCACTACTGTCTGGATCGGTTTACACCAGGATCCTCAGGAGTCATCGGTCTGGAGGTGGATCGACGTGAAGTGAGTTTCCACTCAATGACATAAAATGTCCACTGTGATGAAATGCTGAAGGTAGCTCTCGCACCATTTGTGTGTTTTTCATCAGAACTGGTGAAGGCTTGACTGGTGATGACGTCTCTGACAGCAGGGACTGGCTGTTGGGACAGGCAGTCGGTGCCAGCTGTGGCTCCTACAACAGCAAAACCAAAAAGTGGGAAAACGCCGTCTGCTTTGTAGAGATGTCCTTCATCTGCTATGCTGACAACCTGGTTGTGGTGACTGAGAACAAGACATGGGAGGAAGCTCTGGATCACTGCAAGAAAATGACAAACGGGTCCTTGAAGTACGACCTCCTGAGCGTTACCAACGCTTCCGACTACGGCTACGTCAGCGACCGGATCTACGGAGCCACCACTGACGAGGTCTGAAGCTGCTCACGCAAAAACCGCAACGTTTTCAACCCGAATACGAATACGAGTAGCTACGCTGGTCTAGATCCAAGGTCAAATATCTTAGTGCACTTAAAATAATACAAAACTAATTTATAAGCAACTTTTCAGTAAGATATAGGGGCCCGTTTAAAGTCAATTTAATATTGATGAAAAAAAGAACTGGTTCCACTGGCAGCTTATTTCACCAACATGACATTTTTCTTATATTGTAAGTGAAATAATCTGCCAGTAAAACTAGTACATTTTTTCAATACTACAAAATGGTCGACTTAAAACAAGCTACTACTTCTTGATGGAAAATGTAAGTCAGTTCTTTCAAGTATACCAAGATATTTGCACTATAAACTAGACCAAAAATAGTTGGTAAGATTTTGTGTTTTTGCAGCGTATGTATGTTCATTTTAAAATCCTCCGACTCTTGCTTTGTGTCTACCAGGTTTGGACAGGATTGCGTTTCCTGGGAGGGGAGTGGTGGTGGTCGGACGGAGACACGTCGGACCACCAGGAGATGCTGCCGGACTGTCCGAGCCAGTGGCAACACTGTGGCACCGTCTCCAAATACAACACAACTAGCTGGACCAGCAGGGACTGCTCAGAAAGAAGAAACTTCATCTGCTCTTATGAAAAAGTTGTAAATCAGGAGGAAAAGTGGAATTCTAATTCTGAATAGGTCCATGGTTGCTTTCTGCATACGCAGGCTTTTGTTCTGATAGACGAATCTTATCATTTATTAGAAAAGTTCAAAAATGTCAAAAATGCCATTTTTTTAAAACTCCCACAAGGAGATCAGGGAGGTCATATCACCTGCATGTACTACGGCTGATTTCAGGGCTGAGAAACATTATTTGGATGAACACTCATTGGAAGTGACTTAATGACTTATGTCATTAAATTTGACCCGTCGGTTTCTTTCATACAGCCACACTGGGGCGCAGTGGTTAAGATTTTCTGCAACAATAACTTTGCATGTTCTTCCAGTATGCATTCTCAAAGGACACTCCGATATGTGCATGTTAGGTGACTTGGTCTCTCTCGAGTGAATGAGGCTGTTTCTATTGTGTGCAGATTTCAGCGTTATTAAATACAACTCAGTTAAACTTAATTTAGTTTGACTATACTGACTCTAAGTGAATGTAATTGAAACCCGTTGAGTTCATCTGATCTGAACTGACTCAGTCTGATTTGAACTGAACTGAATTAATGAAAGCTAATGTTTTTTTTAATTAATTTAAAGTAAAATGACCTGAAGGGAAATAAACAGAATTGAAATTGTATGAATGAATTTTTAGCATTAAACTAAAGCTTGTGTCTTGGTCTTGAATATTCATTTTACCTTTTTTCTTTTTTTTTCTTTTTTTTTTGCATGCACTGTATTCATATAACATAAGTGTGATAATTAGATATATAACAGCTGTAATTTTGACTGAATTAAAGAGGAAAACCAACAATGTCTCCTTGTGTATCTTGAGAACAATCAGACATCAAAATCAGATCAAACAGGCAAATTTGAACTGGGAGGCAGAAAGATGAAACCCAGAAACATGGAATAATTAGGACGTATTTTGAATATGATTGTTTTGGACATCTAAGTCTACGATTTCTAGGTCCATTTCTGAACATTTATGAGGCACTAATAGCGGTGACATGTTTGAAGAATTGCCTTTAAATAGATCCACAGGTGTACCTACAGAGAACTAAAAGAGCTTACTAAGCCACTGCAAAAACATTATAGCCACACTGAGAAGCAAAGAATCATCTGGAGAAAATGTTCCCAAGTAAAACATTTCAAAAGTGCATTTCTCCAGTAGCATAAACCTATAAGTCATAAAAGCCAGATCCATCTCTGAAAATCCATTTATTAAAATAAACCGCACTAATTCAGGTCAAATTTTTGCTACAATGTTCTTTATTGTTACAGTAGACATATGGTTGACAATGATCTGCCTTGTAAGGGACACACAACCAAATATTAATGGGGGTGTATATACATTTTTAAGACTGCATTATCTAGACCAAGAAGATTTTAGAAATTTTGAAACAATAAACAATCCTAGCAGTGAGAAGAGGCGTTCAGGGCGTCTCTTTAAATGATCTGCCTTTGACAAATTTTAACTACACACACATTTATGTCTAGTAACATTTATTTTGGATTGATTTTGAGGATTCAGACCAACTTTGACCTTTCAATCCTTTTTTGTTCTGTTTGTCTGTTTCAAACACATTAATTTAACATTTTCACAAGCAAATGAGAATTACTTTCACATTTACTCATCAGCATATCTTTCAAAGATTCAAATGAAGTGTTTTACATGTAACCCGATCTCCCCAGCACAAGCCCACAGACTATTTTGACTGCAGAAAATTTGAATTAAACATTACGCGAAAATGACTTCCACTATAAGACGGAACATGGCATATGGCTGGGATCTGGATTTTTGTATATAGTCAGATTTTTTAAAGTGTTTCTGTCATGCTGTTGTTGCACAGCATGACAGAATATCATGGACCAGATTTCATCATAGCTACAATTACTGCTTTTTCGCCAGTGATCGTTTTGGGAACTTCTCTGGGATTTTAACTGGTCCCATATAAGCAAATCAAAGAGCATTTTTGTGAATTTACAGATTGAGAAACAGATATTTTTTTCAAAATCGTTTTTTAGCATTTGATCTGCTGTAATCAGGGCCTGTCAAAGAAAACTGACCGATTGACTAGTGCATCAGTGATGGTTTCATCTAAACAATATTTTGGTTGTGATCACAAGTAACCACAGTCTCAACTGCAACTTTAAATCGACAAACCATCCAAATAAATCCAAGGAGCAAAGAAACAACTTAAATATCCTAATTATATGTTATATAATGGTTGAAATCCTTCTGAAAATAAAACATTTGTTGTTACAGTAAGGTACAAAACCTTAAATGATGTTGCTTTGTGTGCATGCATGCGTGCGTGTGTGTGTGTGTGTGTGTGTGTGTGTGTGTGTGTGTGTGTGTGTGTGTGTGTGTGTGTGTGTGT
>CAEGAF010112436.1:0-24560 GCA_903067075.1 Micropoecilia bifurca
CATTATTAAATCTACTTAAGTAAAGTACAGATACACGAAAATTGTACTTAAGTACAGTAACGAAGTACTTGTACTTCCACTTGTACCACCACTGTCTGCCACATTATGTGATTAACACACAATGATTGGTGGGATTTGTGAGATTAACACTTAAGACACAGCTACAGGTAGAGTTCAAAAATGGTTTATTTTTCTTTGAAGAATTCACATATTTGTAATATCACAACTATAAAAATGAAGAAAATATACTGACCTTGCAAGATTTATCGGCATAAAGCTTATGCAATATTTAACACATATCTTCAATATAGTCGCAAAGGTTGGGATTTTTATGGTAACCTGAAGATTACATTGAAAGGAAAAGAATTATAAAAGACAACAAAAATGATACAAGTAAATAGGAGTCTCAAACAAAAAACAAGCAAAACCACATTTAAATGAGTCATTTAAAACCCAAATTAAGACAGAAAAAAAACAGAAAAAGTGTTGTAACAATAATGTCAAAAGGTTTCAGGTGACGCTTAGCTTAACATGTAGACAGAAGTTGTAAACTTTGTTCCCTTTAGAAGACAAATCACATGTTTTCTGTGACTCGTCTATTTTTATCCGTCCTGACACTATGTTTACAAGTCCGGCTTGTTACTAAGGCTAGGGTTCATTTTAAGACATGCAAATAGTCATGTGGACGTATAACTTCCTCCACGGGGTTCATCTGACCTGAAACTGATACTATTACATCATACCAAAACATTTCCCCCAGAGCATATACAGAGGAGAAAGGTAAAATATATATGTAAATAATTATATAATCATAAGTAGTAGATAAATATGCATTTTAAAATGTGGTTGGACTAAGATAAACTCATCCACAGACTATGTGTAATATTGGTCAATATACTATTAAGCAACAAGTCATCAAGTGACAAAGCATGCCTCCACACCACCCCGTCAATGATGTTCAGTTGTTGCTTATTCAGATCTGCAGGCTTTATGAGTTATAGACATATAAGTGAACAAATGTGTAATCTCTCTGTGTCAGTCAAACCTGAGATTTTCTTTGAGCATTGATAAGCCATACTCTGAAGAGAGACAATCAGACATATCACAAAAAAATAATGAGATGTACACACAAGTAGTAGGTACACTGATGCCAGAATAATAAGATAACAAATATTCAAGAGAGCAGACTATGAAGATGGTGGGCATGATTTTGTCCAAATAGTGCCAATAGGTTTCAATGTGCTGGGCAACATTTAACGTTGAAGTTTCTTGCTTACCAAGCGGCATTTTTGCTTTGAAAAATCAAAATTATATTATTTATGTTAAAACTCTGAACACTGTTGCAAAAATTATTTTTTTAAAGTACATTTTACAAAAAATATATGAAAGCTAATATTTGAAATATGTTTTAGGAGACAATAAAATGAGATTACTTCAGTGACCCCCAGTGGGGAAAGGAGCTCACTTCAGTTGATCCAACTTGTATTTAGCTTGAGTCCAAACATGCTGGGTTTGCCTTCTTTTACGGTACACACTTTCAGGACACAGCAGCTACTGTTTTATTATTGAACCATCCCACTGTTAGGGTTGTTAGCAGCACCAGAAGGGCAAAAGAGGTAGACCAACATTTTATTATTCCCTATATAGCAGTTTGTAGTGGCTCTCCTGAGACTTGCTTCCTGTATCTGCAGACATTGTTCTGAGTTTAGGAGGAGAAATGCACCAGTTGTTTCTGTCGATCAGGTGAGGACTCCCGCAGCACAACAACTTTATTACCAAACAGAAGCTTAATACTTTCACCAGCATTTTATATCTGCATTTTTGTAGCTTTTTTTTAACGACACACATATCTTAATCATTGTCCAGACATGTGCAACATTTTCCACTCTGCAGCAGATGGATGGCAGAGATTAACAAAAGAAGAGACAGCAAGAATAAGAGCCTTGTGTGACTTGCAAAAGTGCTTTGTTTGAAGTCCAGTAAAATCTAAGAGAGCATATAAATGTGTTGTTCTTCCACTTCATAAATTAGAAGTTTATTATTCCACATCTTTTCAACAGATTACCTTAATCTCAGACTGTAAATTTACTAATCCTAGAGTTTCTGAAAGAAGAATGGAAGAGAGATCTTTTAGTATTCAGGCTCCTTTGCGATCATCTTCCAGGGTTTGTCAGACAAGCCCTGGACAGGGTTCCACCTCAAACCGGCTCCTCAATGCTGACTGACTGTCAGCCAGACACCCTGTCAACTGTTAAGACTAGGCTTTAAACTTTCCTCTTTGATAGTTACACTGGTTTCAGCTATCAATGTATGCCGCTGTAGAATTAGGTTACTGAACAACAAGCTCACCACTTTCCTCACTCTGCTACAGTCTCCTGTTACACTACATCATTCATAGCAGTGACTGTTAATATGAACTTTATTGCCTCTGTGTTTCCTTTCCTTAGATAAGATGTCTGGCCTGGAGATCTTGTGTTTTACAATGTATTTTTCCTAATCAAACCAATGAAACACTGCTGTAGCTAACGCTATGGGTTTTCTTGTTTCTTGTATATTTATGAAATCAGTAATTCCAAGTTCAGGTCGGTTTCTCTCCAAGAGAAAGTTACAAACAGAGCGGCTGCTGCTGTACTCTCCGTATGTGTACTCAGTATTTCTATCTTAAAAAAAAAAGCAAAATGTCCACTCAAACTGAACAGAGTTCTGATGAAGATTTTTCTTTATTTTACCAGTGAGTAGTTACAGAGAGTAGACTGCTTCCTTTGATGCAGTAGCTTTTCCAGACAGACTATTTTACAAGCGAGAGAACAAGAATATATTATTATATTGGTGCAAAGCAAAAAACAATAAACTATGCATTTCACTGAATGGCTTGTCAGTCACATTTTAATCCTGTAACCAGCACACACAAAGAACCACAAAAAGCAGGAAGTGTATGCATGCTGAAAGTTAAATTGAAACATCTCTCTGTCAGAATGCAATGACTTGTAATTGTTTTCAGCTCCAAAGAGTTCAGGCAGCAGAATGAGAGAAGTGAGAGGAGAAAAGAACACGGGGAAAAAAGAATGACCTTTCCACCCACTGGCAGCGAGAAGCGTAAGGAGGCTAATATTAGGCGGTCTGTTTTGAAAACTGGTGGACGAGTCTTTGCATTTGCTCTGTCTCTCCCTCCGTCTCATTTTCCTTCTGCCCACTTGCCCTCCCTCCACCCCCAGCTGCGTTACCCCCTTCCCCCCCCTCCTGCCTCTCCCCTCCCTGGGAAAACAGGGACAACAAATTAGCCTTCTTTTCTCGGCCGGGCCCGGGGAGGAGGACACTTGGACGGGCCTCAGAGTGTCCGCCTGGAGTTCCCATGGACCCCTCTTGCCCCTTCCCCTTTCAGCCGCCGAGGAAGCAGTCATTGTGCCAGCACCTGTCTCTGAGGAAATTGGTAAAAGTGATGGCTTTGTTAGCCATCTCCATGGCAACCAGGAGAAAAGAGCGGGGGCCTGGTTAGCCGGGATCCGGGCAGTGACTGCGGTGGGGAGAGGAAAACGAGTGGAAAAGGGAGGGAGGTTGAGGGGGATACAGAATGCAGAAGGCAGTTGCAACGCCTTGGCCTTGCCAAGCCTCTCTCTGTGGATGTGGTGGTGGGCATGGTGTGTGTATATCTGTAGATGAATGTGTATGTGCCTATAGTTTCCTTCTCTGTTGTGGGTGACACTGTAACATCCACCAGGCAATGGTTGACTGTGACACGCTTGAAAGCAGCTAAAGCCAATTAAATCATATCTGATGCTGCAGCATCCACCCTGGAAGCAACAGATAAATCATCAACCGGAAAGAAGCAGAACATTGCATGATGTCCAGCTACACAGCATATTAGTTAAGGGTGCAATTGGCTGCAGTAAGTGTATGAAACCAAATTCTTGCTGACCTGAGCATTGGTCTACTTTTTTAGCTCAGCACAAACAATGATGTGCAAATAAACGCTTTTAAATGGTCAAGCAAGCATTTAATCATGAATCAAATTATTATCTGTGTCAAAAATGCAGTCAAACATAAATAGAGATCGGCACACATTTAGTAAGCCAAGAGTAATACATGTTTCTGACCAGCAGATGGTGCTGATTCACTGGTTCTAGATTATTGAAGCTTTTTTGGCACATTTTTTGTAGTTCTGGCTCAGGGTTTTGTACAACTAATTTCCTTGAGCTTTAAATGTAAATATAAGAAAAAATATATGCTCACCAAACGATGGATGAGGAAAAGAAAGACACACTTAACAACCAACCTACTATGCAATATGGTAAAAGATCTGTAGACATGCATTATGCTCACCAGCCAGTATAAGTTAAGCCTTTTGAAAAGCTTGTTAACACAAAATAGTGAATTAGTCAATTACATAGCAACAACTCACTGAATTTAGACATAGATTTGCTAAAAATTATTCCTGAAGTTCAAACTGAGGGTCAGAAAAAGGGAGGAATGTGATTTTTAACATGCAACGGTTGTTGCTACAAGGTTTGAATATTGAAAATATTAAATAAACTACAGTGGCTGAACCACTGTAGTTTTTGCCTCTTACCCTCTCTCGAGTTTACAGAAAATGTTTCTGTTATGTATGTCACCTGTGTCCTATACAAAAACCCCTTAGTTTTTTATCACTTTAAATGTTAACTATGAAGTATTTATAGAGTCTGAATAGTATGCAAAACTCAGCTATCTTTCAAATAGTAAAATACATATGTTGATATTAAATAATTTTTAATAAAATCAGTTTTTGTCTTTTTTTGCAATTTATTATAAAGTCAAGAGCTTTGTAGGGACAGCTTTTGATGAAAAATTATAATTTTGTCACTATCTTTCCACCTCATAGAGACTGATCAGTATAATACATAGGCTTATCCATGTACAAACCAAATGATGTATTACTGATATTCCCTCCTCCTCTTTTTTTCTGATTCCCATGTGGGGCATCTGCTGTTTCTCTGCAGCCTCATTTGATCACAATAGCCTCATCAATCCATAACCTTAGAAGGACCAACAGGACACTCAAAGCCTACCTGATTGTTCAAACTGGTTTATGTGGTTAAGATACCTCTCATTTTAGCTGGTTACGAAAACAAATAACACAAAATAATTTTTAAAAAACGTGTAACCATAGGTTCAGCACTAAAGTGCATTGACTCAGTATGTATGTGTGTGGTCCTTTGTGCTCCTGGAAATGTCCACATTTAGGTGCTTTTCTTGCTCAGTTGAGTTGTATAATTGTGCCTAAATGCAAACAACTGTTATTTTATAGAGCCTGGCAGAACAGAAATGCCAGAAGAAGCGTGATTGCTGTTTTTTTTTATAGAAGAGGTTTACAGTTTATGAGGTTGAGTTACTACTTTTACAGTTACTTTGGGTTATAATTGTTTTATAATACTAATAGTGGTCTGAGATATGTAGTTTATAACTGACTTTCTTGCTTCAGGTTCTTGGTTGGCAAAAGTTTAATGTCATCACCCAAGTGTGTGAAATATGGTTCACTCTGGACTTATTGTTAATCTATTGCTAGATAAAGCATCCAATAAAAAAGAAAGATAAAAAAACTTGAGAAAAAATTTGCACCTAGTTCATGGTGATCTATGTGATGGACTGGAAACCTGTCCAGGGTGTAACCTGCCTCTCAACCAGTGATTGTTGGGATACCACAACCCCTGTTCTGACCTTGAACAGGAGAAACCGACTCAAGTGCAAAAAAAATGGATGCATATAGTTCATGTTGAACTCTTTTCACCTTATGTTTGACTTGAGGAACCTGGCAGCGAGCCTGAAGAAACACTGAAGAGTTCAAAAAACTCCACAATGTAAGCAGACTGCAGTAAAAGATATCTTGGATGTGAGAAGGCTATCATTAAGTCGGTTCTTTTTAATTTTCTTAAAAATTCTTGGTATCAGTTTTGCGCTTGGAATCACACATTCCTGAAAGCAGTTCTGAACAACGACAGTTTTATGACCAAACATGAAAAAGTGAGGTTTTTTTTATTGAGTCCAGATAGCTCTCAGTGCTGAATTATTGGCAGCAATATACATTAGAGTCTAGGCAAATGTTAAGCAGCATAATTTCTATTTTATATTATGTTATACTCATAATATAACCCTGTTGTGAAATGGTGTTTAAAGGTGTAGACTTTTCATTACTTACTCTGGCAGAAACGCGCACCTAGACGTGTAAAATTTTTTTCTAAGCATATAATTTGTGTTGAAATGATGGAGAATGAAATATGCCACATAAATCCAATTGAAGACATCTATAGTTTCCTGAAAATTTGGTCATTTTCTGTTTGTCATTTCCCTCATGTTAACTGTAAACAGGTCCTTTTTTAAAAACACTATTTAATTTCACCACCCATTGCTTGGTCTGATTGCTACCAGACCCGTAGAATCAAGAAAACCCTTATAAAGAATCTACTTGACAACATGAAGTACGCTAAAAAAATCTTTTTTTTTTTTTTTTTTAAAGTAACACATCATGCCCCAGACACCAGGAAATTTATAAAGGAAACCAATAAAATTTGAAAAGCGGTACTCCAATCAAATCCTAGGCCTGCTGCAAAGGTGGTTTCCCACATTGTACACCATAAAGTATGAATAAGCAAATATAAAGACAAACACATTGATAAAATGATAAAACAATGAGAACTGCAGCATGAGGGGATGAAGCACACACTTTGGTAGGACAAGGTGTGATCTGGAGAGTTTTATCTTTCATTTACTAAAAGAGGGGAATAAGATTTGAAGCATTTTTAATGTGGTACATTTGATACAGACAAGACTCCTGTTCAGAAGTCATTTCGAATTCAAAGCAGTTTCTTGGTCTTTTAGCTTCATGGCAACTCATTAAATTGCAGCATCTAGCACATTTAGTAATTTACTGGATCAAGTTAATTACCCCTGAAATACTGACTCTTCCTTTATTCTCTTTGTTCCGCTCTTTTATTCAGAGAACTTTCAGGAGTAAACATGGATAAATTCACAGACGCACACACACGCACACACGAACACATACACACATGGAGAGACAGCATGGACACTGACAGGCTCACAAGCCAGCAGAAAAACACCTTAACCTCAAACCACATGCTAGGTGCAGACAGGACCACACATACTGTCTCGCACACAAAATGTTTGGAATGCTGTAAACATTTATTTCGGTTGAAAAGAAAATTTTTGTGTGTGTGTGCGTGCATGAGTGTGTGTGTGCATGTGTGTGTGTGTGTGTGTGTGTGTGTGTGTGTGTGTGTGTGTGTGCGTGTGTGTGTGTGTGTGTGTGTGTGTGTGTGTGTGTGTGCACGCATGCATGTGTGTGTCTGTATATACAATGTGTTATTCAAAAGGAAAGGAAAGTATTTCTACATATGTGGGCCACCAGATAGAGATCAAACAGTGACATAATTTAAGCTTGTTGTGCACAAAATTGGATAAGTTTATGTAGGAAAAGGAGCAAAGTCATCGTTTGTCAATGAAATTTACCAAACCATCTGAGATTTGTGTCTTGGAGCTTTTTCAGATCAAAAACAAACTCTGATGTTTCTCAGTTTTAGAGACCATAAAAAATCCATAAAAACCTTTCTGTTTTGTAGACTAAGGTCCAAAATGTGTTTTAATGACTGCAATAATATCAACTTTTGGTCTGAATTTGTTCTCACCTTTTCAACAATTTTACTTGAAATAAACACTAAAGACACAAGTATATAAGTTGCAAAAAATACTTACACCATGTTTTAGTGTTGTGTGTTTATTAAATACCAAGACAGTGTCTGTGCATGTTTGTGCTGTGCGGTTCAGGGACCTCCCTGACAGTCTGTCAAGCTCAATCTGGCCAAGGAAGGACACACAGATAGCTTGCTGGGGGTGAAACATGTGGTCAAACTCTGTCTTGTCTCGCTCAGTTTTTCCCTTTTTTCTTTGATACCTCCCCATGCATGGTCCTTAAAGGAAAAAGAAATACCATATAATTATCTTTCTGTAGTGCAGTCCCCATATAACGTTGCTTGCACAAGTATTTATTCCCTTTGATGAGAGACCAACACAAGGAAGAGCATGGGTTAGGCTATAAAACAATTTCCCCAGCTTTGAACATCCCACAGATGAATATTTAATTTGTAACTCCAAAATGGAAGCAGCATGGCAGAACTGTAAATCTATATTTCTGGAAGAGCTGCAGAGACCTACAGCTCAGACAGGTGAATTGCTTAACTGGACAATTGTTAGTTGTGGGTCGTTTTGAAAGAGAAAAAGACATTACTGAAAGAAAGCCATAAGTAGTGAAATATAACATTTGTTACAAGCACCATCGCCATCATCATTACTCATCACCACTGTCAACAACTCTTGCAATGAAAACTTGCTTAACATGAGTTACAATAACGTTGGGTTTCCCTTTGGGATTAATAAAGTACTTTTGAATTTAATTTGAGACACGTGGAAGAAGGTGCTTTGATCGGATGAAACCGATTGTGAACTTTCTGAACATGGCCTTGAATACTTACAGCGAAACATGGTGGCATCTTTTTCTGCTGAAGATTTTCTCCAGCAAAGACAGGGCAGCTAAGATCACGAATGAAGCTAAACACAAGGCAGTTCTGTTTTAGTTTTTTAAAAAATACTATTTTGGGGTGCATAAGACCTGTGACTGTGGGGTGGAGAGTCACTTTCCAGCAGAACAACCCAAAAACACACAGCTTTTAACTAGTATAAGTCAAAGCATGTGTTAGAGGGGCAAATCTTGAAAATTGCTGTTCACATGCACTCTCTCCATCCAATCCAACTGAGATTAAAATACTTTGCAAACACAAATGTGCCAGCATTTTGGGTTTTAGGTGTGGTAAACCATTAGAAACATACCCCAAAAGACTTGTAACTTTAATTGCAGCACAGCTGGCTTCTACAAAGTGGAAGGGCTGAATGCAAATACACATCTCCAGACTTTAACTTATCAGAAAACAAAACAAAACACTGAAAACCATGTATCATTTTTTTCCCCCATTTCAATTATTGAATACTCTGTGTTTGTCTGTCATATCCCCCTAAAACATTGAAGTTAGTGTTTGTAGCATAATAAAATGAGAAATTAAAGGACACTGTATCTGTGATACAGTAGAACTGTAATTTAGCGAAAATGTGGCAGTCTTGTTCTTGGCAAGAAAACTTTGAAGTCCCATTTGTTTGTAATAATAACTTAGGAGTAAGTAAATCGTGTCTCTAATGTAATAAGTTTTTACAATTAAAAAAGTAGTAGTGAAGATTTTAATCTCTAAACTGCAACAAAGTACTGATTTTTTGACTCAGAGAGCAGGCTGTTTTGGTTTCCATGGCAGAGGTTAGAGTCTGACAGAGCTCTGACGTGGAACAAGGCCTAAACACAATCCTTGGTATGCTTGTTTGTCTAGCTGCACATACACATTTGAGTGTCTAGGTGTTGCAATGCCCACCTCAGGAAGCTGGAGCAAGCCTTCAAACACACATACACACCCATGCACGCACACTGACTCATGCACACTTTGGCTCCGCACTCATCCTGGGTGGTCTGTGCTGCAAATGTTTATGATCCAAACCCAGCTAATCTAACTGGCTTCTTTCAGTGAGTTGAGAATGATTTACAAGATGCAGCAGCAGGACAGAGGAGGCAGAGGAAATCGTGGGGAGATCTCAAGGCTCCATTTCAAGTCACTCTGTGATTAGACCTGTTCCAGTGTCTGGAAGTCTGATGGCACACCCTTTTCTTTGATCCTGACAAGCCTTTTATGAGTTTTTCCTTTGCCTGTACTACACAGGTCTGTGTCCTTGGTTATCACTGACGGACTGTTGTAACATAAATCTGGAATTCATCCATTTTTCATGAATGAATACTACTGTCTTTCTAAATAAGACTGACTCTGTTCACATCAAACACATGCAGTGGCATGTTATTGTCTTGTTTTGCTTTTTATTTGTTACCAATATAATCATGAATAATAAAGCACATTTTAGGTATATTTCGAATGTTTCAGTTCAGACCCACTTTTGCTTTTTCCACTGCCTTAAATGTTTCTGGTATAGATTCAATAAGTTGTTGCAAATTTCCCTCTGAAAGATTGGTCCAGAATGACATCATAGTATGATGCAGTTCCACCATATTAGAATCAGAATAGTTTTATTGGCCAAGACTGTGTCCACAAGCAAGGAATTTTACTTTGGTTTGCAGGGACTCAGACTGTACAAGCATTAAGTATAAATAGATACATTTTAGGGAAAACAAAACTTTTAAGCTGTATCTTACTTATCCCTCAACTGATGTTTAGTCATTTTTAAATCAAAGTTGAATTTTAACTTAACTTCAACTTTTTTATATATACTTGCATTCTTTAAAGTGAATCTCATATTAGTTTCTCTAATGTCCAGTGGCTGTTGAACAAATGCATAGTATCACTCCTATTAACCTGAAGAAACTCTTATCTATTTTGAGCTCATTCTTAGCATCCAACTAGCAATGCAGCACAGCATTAGCTTTTTCAGCAGCAGCACTTCCTGCTGCCATCATAGCATCAATTTCATTGTATTTGGACAAATAATACAGTCAAACTACTTTTCCCCCTTTTTATGTCCCTTTTTGCCCACCTGGTTATGAGCAAGTAATAATGAGCAGTCAAGTTCATCTCCTTTCCAGAGCAAACAAATCCAAAGCTACATTCTCCAAGCTCAATTTGCTGTTATGTCTCAGCTCTATGCATTGGGAGCTCTCAGTCATGAAGTCTGGAGAAATGGCCATGTGGCGTCTGTCTGCAAAAGTTCTCACACCACTTTTTAAGTAGATTTGAATGGATAGTGCTTGCATAAATGTTAAGTACAGTGTCAAAACAGTATAAACAGATTTTGCTAGCTCTCACTGTTATTTGCTTGACCACTGATGGAAATGTGTTTTTTATTCAAATTAAGACTTAGCTGGCCAATACATGACTATGATTATTTAAAAATTATGAAATAATTTTCTTTTAATTTAATTATGTTATTTTATGTATTTTTAAATGTTATACTTATTGCAATAAGGTTGTATATAATCAAGTTACAGTATAACGTTGTTGAATAAGCTGAAATTAAAAAAAAAAACACAAACCAGTGATTCTTAAGAATAGGGACAAAACAGGTCCTATGGATAAAGCACAAAATTTGAATAAAATACACACAAAATATATATTTTTTCAAATATCTGACTAAACTAACCTGGGTCATGTGAGCACAACAATGTATATTTTCCAGGTATTAGCTGAATATTTTTTTTATTTTAAACATTGTATTGGATGATGCCTGTAAAAGCCCTTGTCCAGGAGCAGAACTCAATGCATTCTAATAGTTTAAAACAATTAAAGACATACTAAAATTATATATTATGACACTTATAAGTATATAATAATTAGCAGTCATAGAAATAATTTAAAAAGTATCAATAAATTGAATTAAAACTCTTTTTATATATATATATTTTCCAACTCCATTGAAATTTGTCCCTAGTTTTTGTCAACACCGTCAGAAATGAAAATAATGTAAAAAAAAATCTGGCATTATTTGGGGGCACCAGAACTTCTGAGGACCCCATGACCACTTCCTTTCTCTTTCTTTGCTTAGAGGGCTAGTTTGCTTTGATTAGCTTATGCTATTCTTTAGTTTTTTCTTCTTTTTATTCCTAAGTTGTTTGTCACAACCATGATGTGTCAAAACCATAACTGGCAATTTACAAAATTTTGATGAAATTTTGTGAAATAAAAGCTTAATTTTGGTGTAATATTAAGATTTCATGGACCTGATGAGCTACAACATGTCCTCCTTCAGAATAACGTCATATAAATTGAGGTAGTTTGGCTTTTTGTCAACTCCGTCAGAGATTTTGTGACTCTTTCAGTGAAATTATTGTCAGATCTCACTTAAATGTGCAATTAATTCTTTTTAATGTATTTTACATAAATTGCATTACTTCAAGTTTTTTAATTTTACTGACTAGTTTGTCACCACCTTCAGTTCTGTGTCAACTCCATCATGCACTGTCAACTCCTTCAGATGGACGTTTTGTTGTTTTTTGTTTTAAATGTTTATTTTGTTTTTTGAGAAGTATTTGTCTGTAAAATGACTAAAAATATCACTAACAGGGTAATTAAAAAATGTTTTTTATTTATTTTTGTCAGATGGTGATAACGTTCTAGGTCAGGTCGATTAAACATGTAATTTTAAAAAAAATAATAATAATTAATGTTGCAACTTAGCATCTTTACATTTCCAAAACGTCATATTTGCATACATAAGGTTGAGAAATAACAAAAAACAATTATGGGAAAATTAAAACCCATTGTGTCCCTATTTTGAAGAATCACTGAAACAATATATTATTATTATTATTATTATTATTATTATTATTATTATTATTATTATTATTATTATTATTATTATTATATCGAAAATTTGTAGACGTCTATGTAGAAACTGACATAAATTTTTCGCAGGAACCACATTGCAGAGGGAGTAGGTTTCCTTACGGACATGTTTCACTGAACGCTCCCATATGTCATCATTCAATGCTATTAGTTAGCTTGTTTCACATTCTTCTTCCAAAATAACTAAGGACATTGTTTATTTTTTCTCACCGTAGCACAGTTAATCTACTGTTTAAGTCCGGAGAGACGAATCCTGTCGCATTTACACTCTCTAAAGAGCAATGCTGTTTTGCAAATCGATGCTTTGTTAGTTAGCTAAGTGCTGACTGCAACGGTGACATCAAGAAACTTACATGCGTCTGCCACCACTGTCAGACAGAGACAGCAGATCATCTTCGATCAAGAACGCTGACACAGGTAGGCATCGTTTACTTAGTCGATTTTAGATACTTTATTTTCCTCTGAGCACCTTTTTAATGATATATTCGTTCACTCATATACGTAGAAGACCAGTTGCTGCCTGTTGAACTCATTCATAATTGCCTGTGTGTGCATGCTGTGTCAGTGCTTAAATGTTTGATTGAAAGTGGCAGATTTACATCGTGTTCGTTCTTGGCATTAGAGTCCCATCAAATGAGTTTAATCGAACAGTTTTTGCAAGTTGCGAAATAGTTTGTCCATCCTTGCAGTATTTGAAGTCTGCTTTGCTCAGCTCAGGATCACAGTGTACTGAGTCTTTTCCAGCTGTTGACACAAATCTATTTTTGGATCTAATGCCAATAAATCGTAAATATTATTTGTACACCTGTCATTTGCTTTTTGTTTTTATTTAAAAATAAACAACAGCAGCAACAACAAATCAAAACCCCCAATGGCATTAGATTGCAGATATGGTAACAAAACAACCCAACTATGAAGGTTGTTCTGTGAACTCTTTCAAAGTAAATTTGGAACTTGCATCTCCTTAAAATCTTAAATTTAAATGTTAATTTAAAATCTTTTAATTTAAATGTGCTGAAACCATTAAATTGCTGCTATCAATTTTGTAGCATTGATCTTCTCTTAGGTCATCTATGCCTAAGGCCGTTTCTAAATGTAATCAGCAATATGTTGCACTTTTAGATCCACTAATTGATGACTTAATTTTGATTTAACAGAAGTGCAAATAATTGATATTTATTTCAACAGTATTTTTTGTGATTAGATATTTTTAAGATTCTATAGTGGGTTTAAGTATTGTAAGCTACATCTTCCAGTAGCTGTCAACTTAACATCTTTTAATACAAAAACACGGTGGACCGCCTCAGTGCCCTGACCACCGGGCTTAGCAAATGTTCTGGGGTAAATCCTGCATGCTAATGTTTAAAATTAATTTGGACAAATACAGGTCCTTCTAAAAAATTATCATATTGTGATGAAGTTCATTATTTTCCATAATGTAATGATAAAAATTAAACTGTCATATATTTTAGATTTATTGCGCACCAACTGAAATATGTCAGGTCTTTTATTGTTTTAATACTGACGATTTTGGCATACAGCTAATGAAAACCCAAAATCCCTGTCTCAAAATTAGCATATTTCATCCGACCAATAAAAGAAATGTGTTTTAATACAGAAAAAGTCAACCTTCACATAATTATGTTCAGTTATGCACTCAATACTTGGTCGGGAATCCTTTTGCAGAAATGACTGCTTCAATGCCGCCTGGAGGCAATCAGCCTGTAGCTCTGCTGAGGTGTTATGGAGGCCCAGGATGCTTGAAAGCCGCCTTAAGCTCATCCAGAGTGTTGGGTCTGGCGTCTCTCAACTTTCTCTTCACAATATCCCACAGATTCTCTATGAGGTTCAGGTCAGGAGAGGTGGCTCTGGATGTTTCTACTCCAGACTCAGTCCATTGCTTCCCCCAAGGTCTGGAATCAGCCCTTCTCCACAATCTTCCTCAGGGTCCGGTCACCTCTTCTCGTTGTGCAGCGTTTTCTGCCACACGTTTTCCTTCCCACTGAGGTGCCTTGATACAGCACTCTGTGAACAGCCTATTCGTTCAGAAATGTCTTTCTGTGTCTTACCCTCTTGCTTGAGAGCGTCAATGATGGCCTTCTGGTCAGAAGTCAGATCGTCAGTCTTACCCATGATTGCGGTTTTGAGTAATGAACCAGGCTGGGAGTTTTTAAAAGCCTCAGGAATCTTTTGCAGGTGTTTAGAGTTACTTTGTTGATTCAGATGATTAGGTTAATTGCTCGTTGAGAGAACCTTTTCATGATATGCTAATTTTCTGAGACAGGGATTTGGGGTTTTCATGAGTTCTATGCCAAAATCATCAGTATTAAAACAATAATAGACTTGAAATATTTCAGTTGGTGTGCAATGAATCTAAAATATGTGACACATTAGTTTTTATCATTACATTATGGAAAATAATGAACTTTATCACAATATGCTAATATTTTGAGAAGGACCTGAACAGGTCATTTTAGATCACCGTTCAGATCCTGCTGCATATTTCTATTATTGTCACTGCAGATTTTTTTCAACAGTGAAGTCTTCAATAAAACTAGGGGTGGGCGAATTGTATTGTTTACCATTCATCATGAAAAAGTTGAATTAATGATACATAAAAAAGAATATTATAATAAAATGTTATTTTTACTATTTTCACCACAGTTTGTGCCATAGTAGCATCGGTAAATATCAGAAAATTCAAAAGTAAGATAATTGTAGTAATTGTGTGCAATCCTGAAGAAGTCCATTTCCTGGCAATGTTTTTTAAGAACAGTATTTGTAGGGTTTCCCTCAGAAAACCTGCTAACCCTTGTTGTAAGAGCGTGAAGGCAGGCCACCAGTGGGCCACCGTGTTTTTGTGTTAAAAATGTTAAAAGCTACAAAAATTCAGACGTGCATGAGCAAACATCATAATTTGGAAATAATAGCATGTGAGGTAAAGGCAGGAACGGTGCGAGTGATGTGCAACCTCTTGTGCTTAGTTCATTGCCTCAACTAATACACCTAGCTTAGTCTGTCTTTACTGGTGTATAAAAAAAACCTATTTAGAAAAATAACAAACAAACAAAAAAAAAACACCAGCGGCACCAGGCAAGTAAAGCCTGGTGGCCCACCAGGCTTATAATTCACTACTTGAAACTTTGATTTGTTTGTTTTATTGTTATTACAATAGTCCCACCAAATATTGTGCTAAAATTGTAAGTTCGTGTCACCCACCCGTACCTTGAGCCACATGCTTTGCCATCCAAAAACTACCTTTGTGTTTGATTTTTGCAAACTCATAAATTATGTTGACAATATATGATCTTATTGCTCAACACTTATGGGTTTTAGTTTGTGTTCTCTAAAAATGTCCATGACATATAATTATTATTTATTTTGTTCCTTCTAGCCTTTTCCTGCAGACTTCATGGAGCTCCAGGCGGTGCTGATGGCAGCTGGGGGTGGATCACGTATGACAGATCTGACATACAACACCCCCAAACCCATGCTGCCTGTAGGCAACAAACCACTGATGTGGTATCCCTTGAACCTGCTTGAGAGAGTGGGCTTTGAAGGTGAGAAGTAGGGTCATACATTACATGTGGTCCTCAGCCATTAACTTACTTTTACTATATCTTTAACATCTGAGATTCTAAATAACTTTCATCAACATTCATCTTGATTTCAAAAGTCTACGATGACATTGCAAGCACAAATAATCTGACGTCCAATTTAAGCTGCATAAAATATGGTTCCAGCAAGCTGCGTCTAATCTTGTGTGTCCCGCTGCCAGATGAAATGTCTTTGTGGCAGGAGCTGGGGTTGTTACAGGGAGCTCATTCTTGGTTTCCATATAAAATGTAAAGAAACAAAATGCTGCAAGTTGGTTTATGTGGCCCACATGAGAAGTCTGGAGCATAGAGTGGAAAAACCTACCTTGAAGAAAAAAAAGCTTTACCTCTCACTTGCACATAAGAAATTTAACGTGTGTGTGTGTGTGTGTGTGTGTGTGTGTGTGTGTGTGTGTGTGTGTGTGTGTGTGTGTGTGTGTGTGTGTGTGGAGGTTTAGCTTTAGCTTTACTGTTTCTGTGAAATCCATGTTTTAAATCCTGAGTCAAAAAACAAACAATAAGATCAATGTTTCTGAAACATAAAAAGATAAAACACAACACAGCTTTTTAATACCCTAATCTAGATGTTCCTTGATTCATTTGCACAAGACAATTTTTAGTAGCTTGAGATCTTCTTTTGGGTTTTCTCCTTAGAAATCCTAACTGTAATCAGAAGGGATCAGATTTGAGTTGTGTTGGCCTTGTTTCTCTAAAATAATTAGTTCAGTGAGATCAAGCAAATCGCACCCATTCATTGTCTCCTACAAGCATTCAGAAATAATATTTATGTGACATTAAGCTAAACAAAGTCATTGTTTGGCTTAATGTCTGGCACATTGTTGCGATTCAATATTTACCGTGGTATGTTCGATAGAGAATGATCAGTGAGATTCGCACCATATTTGTCCAGATTATGCTTTTCATGTATGTCTAAGATGGTAATCAAAATATCTAGTTGAAAGGCAGCTGGGATTAAATAGGAGGAAATTTTGCCTAGATAATTCAGTTTATTAGATAAATAAAATGTTGCAAATAAAAATTTTAAACAAAACCGATAAGAATTCAGGATTCTGCAGACGTCTACTATCTCATTGCAGTATTATTTTTATGTCTTCTAAAATGTTGCACTAATTACTGGTGAATATACAGCAGATTTATTGGCACCCCAGTAAAGATGTGCAAATCTTATTTTAGTTTAATATTTCAAAGTAAACTAATCCATCTTCTACTCTTCAGAATAAAATCCTACATTGTTACAAAAAGTAAAACACCTTATTTCAGTCAGTGTGTTTTTAAAAGGCTTTGACAATTGGATGTTTACTACCAGGTCAACAACATTCAAATATTTTGTTAGTTTAACAAAATAAAGTTAAGGGAAATTTCTATAAAGTGTAATAATCACGCCCACCTAAAATTACTATAATCACATCTAGACATAATATATCAGGTGGACACCTTGAAAACATTATTCAGCTATTACTCAGACATTAATCAAGAAGATTGCAGCTTTTTACAAGCCTTTAAAGAGGTCTCAGCAGAATTAAAAATCAGCAGTTTATAATTTGCAGAAAGTAGGTTGGATAAAGTTGAAAACCACTACACAAGTGCCGAAGCAAATTTTCCCTAATAGTTGTCCGCAAGTTGCTAAAAATAGTCTCTAAAATTTATAAAATATCATCACAGATGGCACTTATAACAGACTGTAGCTGCTGTTAAAGTAAAAGCACATCTCAGACAAAAACCCCACACACATTTGCCTTTCATGGGAGTTATGCAAGGAGGAAACCTTTTCTTTCTAATTAACACACAAAGGTTGATTTAACAGAGACCATGGTTTCACATGTTTAATGGTTTAATGACCCTCTTTAGAAAGATGAGTCTAAAATTTAGTCACTGGGTGCTTCATGCATAAAAGAGTAAACATTTTTTCGCACAAACGGTTGTTTTTTGTGCATGCACACGGTTTAAACACAAGGCCTCTGGTCACTAGAAGTGAAGAAATGTTTGCCATACGTCAAATACAGCTTCCAGGAACGGATCAAAAACCACCTGTGAAACAGGGAGGTGGAAGTATCATGATTTATCATCCTTTGTAGCACGAGACCTGGAAAGCTCACCGTCAGAGAATCCTCCATGTATCCTACAGTGTTCAGAAGGTGCTTGAGAAAAATGGACATAAATACACAAAGCTAAGAGAGCTTTATTCTGCAACGCAACAATGACCTATATAAGTAAATTGCTGTAGATTATAGAAACTCCTGGAATAAGACAAAGCCCAAACTTTGACCTGATTGAGATCCTATAGAGTGACCGACAAGCTGAAGATTGTCGGTCACAAACATCCCACAGCAGAAAGTCTTGGGGCCGTGTGTCTAAGTGAGATGGTTTTATACCCGATCTCAGGATTTTATGACAAAAAGCTGCATCACGAGACATAAAGCTGTAGCGTTTTTAAGCAGTGGTAGAATTGAACTGCTTAGGCACCATTCAACCAAAAGGGTCAGCACTGACACACTTTTTGTGCAAAAATAATGCAGAACTAACCAAATTTACATGAACATTTCAAAATTTGCACAAAAGCACAAAGATAGAACCATAAACAAACTATCTATACAGTTTTATGAAATGAAAAAAACTGATTTGGGGTTATTTGTCCCAGGAGGAAAGAACTATTAGGATGTCCTAACTTTTTCCTTAGCTTCAATTCTGATTTTTGCTACATAAAAAAAATAAAATACATACAAATACACATTATTTCTAGTGATAAGAAAAAGATGAAACATCAATCTGTGAGCATTTCTTAATGATCTGGATATTTAATGACGTATCCTAACTTTTCCAAGACTGTAGATGATAGATTGTTCTTTATAAAATCACGTCAAAATTATTGGTACCCCTTACAATTCCTGTGAAGTACAAGTATCTGAAGCATGTTTGAAATGATGAATGTTCCTGAAGTTTTGATGATCCCTTCATGACTTCCAATCAAGTCTGAAACCACGTGATTGGACTCGATTTCTGATCATGTGATTGGCTTGGGACGTACCAAACTATAATTATGCCGAACAAGAACTCAAATTTTTAACACAGTAAATAGGAGGTAAACCACAAGGTAACAAATATCTCTGAAGCTCACTGTGACAAATTATTAGAAATGATAATAAAGAAATTAAAAACATAGATTTGAATGACACATCTGCTGGGTCACCTTGGTTATTTAAAGTGTTTTGGTTGTTAAGGTTTTACTAAAAGAATAAGTGCTATTTCAGCAGATGTGATAGAAAAGATATGAAGAAATAAATATTCAGTTTCTCAATTCTCCTTGTTAAAAATAATGACTGTAGAGGCTGCATGTTGTGAAACCAAATATTTATGAGTTCGTCTGTGCCTTGTGAGGATTGTGCAGTCAGGTGTGTTTTCCCCGTCTGGACTTTAAAGGGCAGATTTCTGCCTTTTTACGCTGTTGCAGGTTCACAAGCCTGATTAAGGAAAACCTTCTATTTTCCAGATTTGACAATATATTGGACTGTTCATTACCTGTAGTTTGGTATTCCTCTAAAAGAAAGTTGCTTTCTATAAGTAATCACTCTGTGTGGCCAGCAGTTTACTATGTGCTGCCTCCTAGCCAGAGTGTTGCAATTAGATTTTACTGGGCTGACACAGCTAGTCTGAGCAAATGCACAGTAGAAACGGCTTAGAGACGATGACTCTTATTAGAACAGGCAGACTCTGCAATCTTTGGATTTATTAAGTAGAGTAGCTTGATTTCTAGCCACAAAGTTGAAACATTGATTTGAAACTTTGTGTACTGCAACGTAATATTTATTTTCTCGGACTTGTCCCTCTATACTTATCTAACGGGCTTGTTTTCTCTGGGTTGTGCTTTTAGAGGTTATAGTGATCACCACTAAAGAAGTCCAGAAGATGATGAGTACAGACTCTAGAATGAAGCGGGACATAAAGATGAAGATGGAGGTTGTTTGTGTCCCAGAAGACGGAGACATGGGCACTGCCGATGCTCTCAGACACATTCAGCAGAAGATCAAGGTTTGTTCACTTCTTTTTAAAACATGCAAACAAAAACCTTTGTTGTATTAAAGTGCATATCACCATTTTATATCATCCCTATATAAACCTTAAACCAAATGAAAACAGATGGATTAATATTTGCTTAGTTGAGATCTCAAGACATTTTATAAAAGTTTTTAGATACAGAGGAAAATAACAAAGAGTGGACAGTAATTTAACAGGGTGCGTGTTCTGCAAAGTCACCATCAATCCTGTCTCTTCCCTCTCCCCAGTTGGCAGCCAAGGCTGCTGAAGTGCTTCATTTTTCCTCTATTTTCAAACACACACAAACATTCACATTCACTCACATAATCCCCATGCTTGGTTGCTATCCACGACCTCCCAACTTCAATTTCCAGTCCCTGCTCTGCATCCTGCCTGCTGATCCCGCCATGCCTCCCTTCATCCAGTTCACTTTAAGCACATGAGCTCATGGTTACGACTCCAGTTCCCTTTGCTGCCAGTTTACCCAGTGCACCATTCAGTCTCATGCAGGGGATGTGCACATCTGTGCAACATTTGTGTTTGAGTAAGTTGGGGGTGATTATGCCATGGTTCTGACCTGCCTCCTCTAAACACATTTGTTTGACTGTGCGTTGCAGAATTGTGGGTTCGATTTTGTTTTTGAGTTTTATGACATTGGAAATACTAATTTTTTAGTTTGGGATACAGAATGTTTACGGAGCTTACTAAAACTGTGTTTGGCAGCCGTCCATATATTTTTATTTCCATTCATCAAAGACAAAGACACACAGAACAAACAACCATGTAGAGGCTCAGTCCTGATGGAAATTTAGAGGCCAATTCGCAGAGCGAATGTGAGAAACGCACTACATGGAGAGAGCCAATGCATGCACAAGGAGGACCTGCTTACAGCATCAGTCTCCTCATTATTCTCAGTTGTCATTTCAAATGTAACGGTTGCAAGCTACTTATGAATATGCTTATAACTGCCTATTTTAATAGTTTAAACTAGTGGGCCCCAACCTTTCTATTACCGCGGACCTGTCAAGACTTGGACAATTCTGCTGCGGACCGGTGCGCCGTGATAGCTGAAGAGTCGTTACATTCTGTGCATTCTGCGGGATCCGTAAGAGAATTTCCAAAGGCATCTGATCTGGTTCTTACTCATTTTGCTGCTTGTGGCTCGGTGTTAGCGCGCAAGTAGCCGAGAGCATCCGGTTAAAGGATTTTCAAAATAAAAGATCCTTCAGACTTAAATGACACATAAAGCGGAAATATTAAATTATTTATTGTGCGGCCCGGTGCCAATTGGTCCACGGACCGGTACCGGTCCACGGACTGGGGGTTCGGGACCACTGGTTTAAACAACCTAATATACCTTAATTTGAAGTAACATTTAGAATGGAAATTGCCTTATCAATACAGTTGAAGCTAATATCAATGTCTTCCTTGTCTTTGTTCTTGGAGATACAGCCATTGAAAATTAGTGGTGCTCCTTGATTGGCTGCTCTTCCAAAGCCAGCCAATAGCATGTCAAGTAGCATTCTGCCTCGGTATTTTAAGCTTCCCACACTGAATTTTCTTTAGAATAATTTAGATATGCTCCAAAAAATGATTTGGGGTTATATTCTACAGACGAATCTGTAAATAGGTGAATCTGTGAAGAGGTGAGGGCCCAGTGCACTTAAAGTTAGTGTTTCAATTATAGTGACTTTAAGTTGCATAAATGCCAAATTGCAAGGAATTGAAAAAACACCTATATCTCAGTTTGAATGCAAAAAGCCTGAAGCTTATGCTCATTGGCCGTTTCATTTTTGATTCTTTTCATTTTTAGACACCAGTAGTACATAGGTTGTTTTTGTACAGATTCTGCGTTAATAAAATGTTACACTTCCATTTAATTTTGTAGAGTGTTACACACATTTTCCGAATCTGACATGTCTGTGCAGATTCTTGTTACTGCTAAACATTTCCTTGATCAAAACTTTGTATATCCTCATATAAACACACTTAAGCTAAACTAGCCACTGCTTGCTCCTATTGAGAGTCGCTCAGACTCTAATCCTCCAAGCAGTTCACCAGATTAGAGGCATTGAGTTACACACACTCACACGCTGCGAGGTGATGAGTGAAGAAGTGTACCCGTGGCTTGCCAAATCCAAGCAGACAGATCTCCCCATCTGTCAAAGAGATGCATCAGTGCGGCATAGAAACCCCGACACACCTACTTGTGTCTTTTGGCAAACACCGTCCCACGAGGGGATTTGGTTGAATCTAAAAACAAAATACTTACAGGAATCAGTGTACACTTAAGAGCAAGCACAGTAGGTCATTCCTCTTGATTAATGAAAAGAGAGATTACAGGCAGCATATTTTGATTTGTTCACTCTTCAAACACTGAAGTTGCACAAAGGTGGACGGATATGCTGATTAATGCTTGGATCTTTCACAAAAGACCAAACAAGTGAAAGGAGTACTTAATATGCTCTTTTTGCTTTGTATGCTTAAACCCTGCTTGACATTTTTTTTTTGTTTGTTTTGTTTTTTTTACGATCATTCAGGTTTAATTATGTTGGAAAATCGGGATGCATGAGCCAAAAGAACCAAATGTGCATTGCGAGCTTTGTTTCAAAGTTCCTCCTTTGGTCTACAAATGTTAGTCAGCTTTTAAGACTCAAGAGACAAGGTGAAGAAAGACCAGCACAAGAGATGGAGCAGCGAGATACTGCAAACATACAAGACTGAATGTCTGTTTTTATTGTATAGCTCACACCACCCCCTCTGGCTTTTGTTTCCTCTTTAGGAATTATGTGTTTAAGCTACACGGTTGCATTTGAAATTTAAATGGACATCTTTTGATGTGTCGAAAGAAAAATTAGGTCTGTGTCAAGACTTTGCGTTTGTACAAATATGGTAAGCTACATAGCAGTGTAAGACAAAATTGATCTGCTTGTAAGGATAGCGGGCTGCCATGGTGACACTAGCAAACAGTTCATTTGGAAGAGAAGTAACGTAGCTGACATTTCTGTGCTGTATTCACATTTTTATCGTGTTAGAACGACACAGGTGATTTATTTGTATAAAACAAATCAGCATGAAATAGCGAATAACTGTGAATTTTAAATACATTTTTAAAATTTTTCTCGGGGAAAAAAAAGAAGAAAATTCTCCTTATGCATTTTTAGTGTATGTACCAGAACTACTTTTGCTTCAGTTACAGCTGCAGTTCTTTTGTGGTTTGGCTGTACCAGCTTAGCAGAGGTAGTGGCTCAGATTTTTGGCAATTATTCTTTTCAAAATAGCTCAAGCTCATTCAGATTGGGATAGGTGAAAATCAATATTAGACTCTTGCCAAAAATTCTCTTTTAGATTTAGATCTTGGCCTTTCTAACACAGGGATGTGCTTGGATGTAACCAGTTTCATTCTGACTCCAGCTGTATATTTAGGGGAGTTTTCCTACTGTGAAATAAAATTCAGTACTTTTCCCAAGTCTTTTGCCTCAAAGATGTTTTCTTGCAGGAATACTCTTTCTTCAGTTCCATCTATCTTCACTACAAGATAGATGGAAGTTGCTGAAAGTTGAATCTATTTTTTTCAGCAGAGCATGGCATTTTTATGGAGTTAATTAGGCTAAAAATTTTGAACTTGTCTGACCACAGCTTCGTCACACTTGCCATGTCCCCTTTGCCTGTGGAAACTAAAATAAGGACATTTAATCATCATCTTTTAAAAATTAAACTATAATAAAATCATCAACAGATTCTTTCGCTTGTGGATAATCTGTGGATCTTTGCAGCTCATTCAGATACCATGGTTTTCTTGGCTACTTCTCTGATTAATGTTCTTCTTGTCAGGCCTGTCAGTTCAGGTGCATGGTCATGTCTTAGTAGGCATATAGTTGTGCTACTGTTTCCATTTTCAGATTATGGATTTAACAAATATTTGGGAATAAGCTTAGGAGACAAACTCTGACTTAAACTTCCTGTATTGCTGGCACTTTATGATGTTTTTGTCTAATGTTTCCCAACATTAAATTATACTCAGCTAGGCTCAATTTAACAAATAATGGACTTCTGAAGAATTTGTATTTCATACGTAAAGTATTAGAGAAGCTAAATATGTCTACAAGTCATACTGCCCATCTGTTTCCTTTCACTTCACAATTATGCATAACTTTGTGTTGTTCTGTGACAAAGTAATCAAAGTTTATTGCAATTTGTGGTGACTTGAAAGTTGAATCTAGTATCGTATTTTTATAGTTTTGCTAGGCACTGTGCATAACGAACTGTGGCCCAAAAACAGTCTACAAGTTACTTGAAGCTGTTGCAACATGCAAGCAAAGATCTGGCTGGATCCAGCTGGCAGCTTTAATTCATTTTATATTAGCTTGCTATTACCTTCATGTCTCTTTAAACAAAACACAATCTATCTTTTGAGTCCAATTAAGTGATAACATAAAGTTTTTGTGTGTTGTAATTTCTTTATCCTACCATAGAAGAA
>CAEGAF010112483.1:0-41455 GCA_903067075.1 Micropoecilia bifurca
TATATGATACATTCATGATGATAATAGTTACGACACGTCTCAAGAATTAGATATCATAGATACTGCTGTCCGACAACAACCATTAATCTCAGGCTGTTGCTACTGGCCATGAAAATGTTTGTAATACATCAAAATCTCAAGGAAGCTCAAAATTTCTACCAATTAAACAGAATCCTACCAATCGATACATTCTCTTTTCAGATCTAACCACAATCTTTAAGAGTATCGTATTGCACAGGAGATTAAGAATGGATAAGTTGCTGCTGAAGCTCAGAGGTAACCAGAGGAAGGGCCCAGGGGTCAGCAATTACTGATTGTACGTGTTGGTTCCCCACAGAGTGAGTGTTGCAGGGAATAGGACCAAACCATTTTTCTTGATTCTACAAGCTGACATCAAGCAACGGGGATCGTGGCGCGAGGCTTGCCGTGTTCCTGATCCTCAGCAGCGTGTCAGTAAACACAGTGGTGATCTTAAAGACTCCCTGCGTGGAATCAACTTAGCAAACGGGTTAAAGAGCAGAGCAGGAGGTGGACTGTGAAGTGGCTAAAAAAATAAAAATAAAACAGCTCAGAGGTGCAGAAATGTGCCCAAGAGATCTTACAACAGTACAGAACATATTTTCTTTTTGAATAGTTTGTGTCACAGCAGATACCGTAACATGTATGTAATGCAGCGGCACTGTTTAAAATGCATTAGTGGGTTTGACTTAATCATATATGGCGTCTGCGCCTGCTTGTCACGGAGGCATCTTCAAACACTGTGATGTAGACAGTGTTTGTTCTGTTGCAGACACAGCTCAAGGTCTTCTTGTCTTACAGCTTGCCTTCCTTGCACGGATTGGTTTCTATTTAATGCTTAAATAAACTGCACATGCTCTGAAGCTATTCTTTTAAACCAACGTTTATCCAAGCACATTAGGCTTCCAATAGGAAGAAGAATTTAGCATTTGAACCCAATCTTCCTCGTGGCTATTTTTTCTCCAGCTGTTTAGCTTTGCTGCTTTCATCCATCATTTTTTTTTCTATTAGAGGACCAGAGGGGGCTAAATATCCAGTCATTCTCTAAATGGGGCTTGTGAGAGTGTGGATGCATTTCCAATAGGCCCCTATAGGAGCAAATGGGAGAAAAACTGCACTCAATATGCATGCCCAATCTTCAAAAGGTATGGGCGTGTCATGGCTTTGTGCACAGAGTGAGAGTTGGGCGGCAAGCAATGACTTCCCTCTACGCCTCTGTGATCTTTTACCCCCTCAATCTTTGGCGTCGCAGTCAGTGCGATGCTAGCAGCAAAATAGGGCATGTCTTTGGATATTAATTACCGCCATGAATCACAAACATCTAATGAAGTATTCATGACATTTGGGAGCTGCATTTGAGCAGAAGATTCCCTGGGTGTAAGAAGTCGCTCCAGCGTGTGGAAATGTTCAAGGAAATACCTGTTGGGGTTGGGGGGGGGCGAGAGCTCTTCAATTTACTCTAAAGTTAATGTTTTGTTTTTTATTCATTAGGAGGAGGTTTTTTTATAGCTTTGCTCCAATAATTGGACAAATTAGAGTCACGAAACTGTGTACGTTTCACCCGTTGAATTTGTTTTAAATTTCCCTGTAGCTGTTTGGAAAGACAGAAACAGACAACAAAATTGGGTCACATTTATGGTGAAACGGCTTAAAAACATGAATAGTTGAACCAGAGGTGGCAGCAATTACCTACATTTACCAGAGTAACTCTTTGGACAAGGAGGAACCTTTAGGAGTAATTTTATTATGACGTATCAATACTCTTGAGTAAAATCTCTGGACACTCTACCCACTGAGTAACTTCGCTGAATGAAGAACAAGCTTGTTTTAATCAAAAATTCAATAGATTCACACAGCAGTTTTAGTTAATAACTGTCCAAGTTACATAATTTTTATACTGAAAGAAACTGATTTTAAAAACATTTTCCTTCTGCCTGATTTTTTATTTTATATTTATGTTACTTATATGAATTGTGCTTATTTTTGTTGCTAGTAAAATTTACACATAACATTACATTTTGGTCCATCTGATCATGTAATTTTGAAATATTAAATGATTGTTTTGTTCAGCCACTCAATAGCCTTTTCACCGAATACCATATTACTCTTGAGTAATTTCTTGGATGGCTACAATTTATTTTTACACAAGTAAAAATATTCTGAAATAATGCTTCTCTTACTTGAGTACAATTTTTCTGTACTTTACTCTCACCCCTGATATGCTCTCACTCTACAATTTCTACTTAACAGTAAATCAGCCAATTACAAGGCAGCAACTCAAAACCTTTGGTCATTGTGACGAGCTGAATAAAACTTAATACTCAGGGAAAAAAAGAGGATTTAAATGTCTGAACGTCACATGGTGGTTGGTGCCAAATAGGCCTCCAACAAGCTCTTGAGTTTACAAAGAATAGTCAAAAAAGGAAAAAGAATACACAGTGTGTGGCAGTTAAGTGAGCAAAAATCCCTTATTGGTGCCAGGGGAGAAGAGGCAGGCTGGTTTAACATGGTGGGAATTAAACATTAACAGAAAGGGTGCCACTGCTGTCAGCTAAAAACAGGAAGCTGAGGCTACAAGTGGCAGAGCCTCACCATGATTGGAGAAAAGCATATTGGAAAAAATGTTGGCCGGTCCAATTAATCTTGATTTTAGCTGTGACATTCAGATAGTTGAGTCAGAAAATGGGATAGAAAACATGGATCAATCCTGCCTTGTATCAACGTTTTAGGCTGGTGGTGGTAAGATGATATAGTCGTGGTGTTTTCTTGGCACACCTTTATGTTTACAACCATAAACATACATTTTACTGATCAGCATGTTGATCAGTAAAATGTATGCACTATTTCAGGACCAAAGGCAAAAAAGGCCATCCAACTCTCCAAATATATAACTGAGTGTAAGGTTTTGGTTTGTTCTGCGTTAATTTAGGTTTTTGTGTCTTTTCAGCTATTTGTGTAACCATGTCATCCTGTCTACCCCTTGATTATCCCCAGCTGTCCCTGGTTTCTCCTGATTGTCTCCCTGTGTATTTAAACCCACCTGTGTTCCTTGTTGGGTTCTCATCTTTTCTGCCGTCAAGTCTGTCTTTTGGTTTAATCAGACGCTATCAGTGCTGCGCATTTTTGGGTAAGGCGTCCTTTGCACTTCACTTGATAGAGCCATTTATTTTATTGTATAGGCCTATCTAGTTAACTTTAAGGCTTTTTACACAGTCAAGTCATTTGAATCAACAGACCTGTATAAACCTGGCACTACTGTCAATCCATGTTGAGAGCCAAAGAAGCTTTTTCTAAAAGAAGCTTTTAGAAGTAGGGGTAAAACATCTACCAGAAACAAAAAAAGGAAGTAGATTTCAATTTAAGCATTTATGGACATCTGATAACCTGTGCTGTTTTCACACTTCATCTGTCAGCTATTATTTTTTTCGCCAAATGGAGAGCCACTGAGTCACAAATGTTTATTTTTTTGTTTCCTCTCTAAAAATGAATCATGTATGCATCTTCTTGGTGGTATGTTAATTATAGAGTGTAACAATGAGTGATTTCTTCAAATAAACCTGATGTATGCTTTTGTTCACACTAGAATTTTCTTTCCACCAACAGCCTCATCAATTTCTATCCTCTGTGGCAAAACTATGAGAGCAAGGAAAGTTATTTAAGAAATAAAATAAGGGATAAAACATTATCTAACAAATCCAGCCTCAATCAGACTATGAAAGACCAACTAGGTCAGCATGTTGGGAAGTGCTGTTGCATGGCTGGAACCAGAAGATTTTCACGCTCTACAAACCTATAAGTCTACCATGCATCGGTATGCACAATCTACACCCAGGAAAACACTAAGAACTCTTTAAAATGCCCTTTTCCCCACTAGTTTTGTAAGAACCGTGCAAACTATATACATTTCATGCATTTGATGTACTGAACTAAATGACCTGGTAAAAACCAAAGTAAATATATGTACACACACGTTTTAATCAAAGTGAACCTCTTTGATGCTGTAAATCTGACCTGAATTACCAGCAAAACTGGCAGATCACAGGCCAGTCTGCTTCCAAAGATGGAGCGCAAACTATGGGAGACTTCTCATTTCAAACAACAAACGCACCACATTGTTGCACAGAGATTCCCTTTACTGGTCTTTCAATTCTCAATCTCAAATATTAAATGTTTACTTGGGCAAAATACTTTTATATTTGCATAGCTAGCTTGGCTAGAGTAACAGTAAAACAAGAACTCCACAAAGACGCCGTGATACAGTCGCACACTGACATTCTATTGGTTTAAATCGTTACTAGGCAGATTTGCAAGAGCAAAAATAATCCACGAGGAGACAAGAGAAACCTCAGAGATGCTGTGAGCACAAGAAGTAGCACATAGGTGATGGAAATATTTGTGCCAGAGGTTTTAAATCTGAGAGCAGAAATGCTGAAAAGTGCATTTGGAAGCAAGCCAAGTGTACCTGAGTGAGAGCACAGTTTTTTCTCAGTACAATTGAAAATAATGAATCCTGCACTCAAAATGAAAATACCAACGTGAGAAAGAACATCACAATAATGCTATCTATTTTCTTCTACAGCTCAGTATACGGTTATGATTCCAAGCCATGCAGTGTTTGTCATAATTTCTCTACATCTAGAAGAATACCCTCACTCCTTGGAATCCACACCAATCTAAACCTGAGCTTTCTCTAATGTCAAAAACAAATATTTTCAAGCCACTGTGACATATTTGGACATTTATGCAAAGTTCTGAGGATGACTATCATAACACTAATGAATATTCATCAACCTTAAATATGTAAGTGCAAAATCTGCTATGCTAAAGTGAAAGTTTATAAATAGGATGTGCATACAAATGGGAGCGAGCAAAAGGCGGCAGGGGGAGGAGGTGGGTGGGGGACTTGTCACTCAGGCACTGATAATGCCTGGGGAGCTACAGCAAAGTCACAAGGACTGCACCCGTCCTCCACCCTGCAGCAGCCAGGACGAGCCACAGAAGGTTGCTCAGCTGTGTGGGGTCGCTCTAACAAGCTGCTACCTCAGTCTGGCCTGGCTGAAGCTTTTCACTCTGCTTACAGGCGGCCTCAGTGAGCTCAGGCTGCCTTTGTTACAACAAATTCCTCCCGTGTCTGATTGTGTCAGCGAGTCCACGGCGGATCTCCGCCAGCTGTCACAAGGACTTTCTTCCTTTCAACTGTGAGGGAATTTATCCTCTTATGTCATTTGACTTTACATCAACGTTCTGTCATTGTGTAAAGTTCTGTACACAAAGATTTATCTTTGTGTACGGTTAATGTGATACAGTGTAATGTTATAAAAACGAAGCATTGTTTGCACAGGTGCAAGAGACTATTTCTCCAGTGCAGAACATGAGAAATTCAAATCTTCAAAAAGAAATTAAAATACTTTTAAAGATGCTGAACACTATAACTAAATGTGGGAACACAATTAGTCAGCATTAAGTCAGAAGATCAGATTTTGAAGAGCTACGTTTGTTTCATAAACCTCTTATTTTATTTAAATAAGATCTAAATTCACAAGCATGTTCCACTGAGAACTAATCAATGTCACCACTATGCAATTTCTGTCAAGTTAAAAAGCATTTATTAGGGTATGATGAGATCCTGTGGCATGAGATCATAAGATATTAAAACACAAGTATGCTTGTCAAAGGGAGGTCTGTCTTGTCAAGACGAGCCATCCAGCTGATGTAACGAGTAGATTAATAGTGTCAGTTTTATAGCTGCTATCTTAGCATTTAAATTTGACACTTGAAGCTTCATTTGAAGTAAGGAACAGTTGCATCCTGGTTAGGTTACCTCAGTATTACACCTCCATCACAGTACTGAATATCTGCCTTACATTTGTTTTTGCAATTCTGTGTCGAACTTCAAAGTATATAGTAAATGTGGCACTATCATTGTATTTCTGAAACTCTGAAAGAGCAGTATATGCCCTATCCCGCCTCAAGCTAGCCGAGGTGGGACCAGACTTTTGTGGACATGTTGGAACATTTTGCAGCATGAGTGTCAACACTAGGACACACGACATTGCGTTGGAAAAAATGTTTTGTAAATGACAATAATACCTCAATAACATGTTTTCATGTCATGATAAGATATGCAGATGCTCTGTCTGTACTAGTGAAGATTCACTTTTGTGCACCAAATGTGTGTCTAACATGATGGGGAAGCTGCACTTATTTTTAAAATATTTTAGTCAATTATTTGACTGTGTCAAGGCGACCAAACTACATATGTATCATAGACCTTTCAGCCCAAGACGGTCGATCCAAAAGAAAAACAGGATTCTCTCAGTAAATGCTACAAAGTTCAAAGCAGATGACAGACAAAATAGGGCGCATCATAAGCAACACAATCACGTAATATACTGTATGTGACGTTTCTGGTGATGTTTTGCTTCACTTGATTACATTCTGAGACACATACTGTAAAAAGGATTTTTATTAGATATGTCAAGATTCATGCTAATTTTAACATTGCAGTAAGGAATGTGACAGTTTTTGAAAAAACAAAATCATTACAGGTCACCCTATTGTCAGGCCATAAGGTGTAGATTTGAACAAGGCCGATTCAGTTCACATGTTTTCTCAACGTAAACGATCCCTGACTGAACAATAACCCATATGGTCAATTGTGTTCAAGGACAATTTCCACAGCAGATGTGCTCCTTAAAGTGAAGGTAGCACAAAAGGAGAAAAAGATCTTGCAAAAACAAGATGCAATTTTTCTACAGTAAATAAGTTGTAAAATTAAAATAAACTCAGAGAAACAAACAACAAGGTCCACTTTGACAGAAAGTTTAGATGAACTGCTATAAAATCAGACTCTAAAACACGCTTAGTTTCCACAGAAGACGTTTTGCGTTTTCAGAGCACAGATTTACTGAGTGACATGAATGATGGCTTGGTTCCTTTCAGTGCCCTAGTAATCCTTGGCAATCAACCTCTAATTAATTAGCGGACCAGTCTATTTCCTGCTAAGACATGTCAAAATGTCTGCCATGAAACAGATTTTGAGTGCCAGTACGAGGTTTTGCTAAGACACAACAGCAAAGCAATTCACAATCTTAAAATGTTTCACTAGCTCTTTTTTTTATTTGTGCAAAATTTACTGAGACAATATAAGAAAGCATAAGAATCAAATTTTAATTCAGATGTGTTAAATGCATGTTACAAAAATAAAATTAAAAAAATCTGTTGAGTCAATATTGCGCTCTCTTTAGTAAAAACATTTCATTTTATTTTTTCCTCTGTCATATACATGATACCTTGAACATGACTACATTTTCAATAAATTAAGAATTTCAGCCATGTTTTTACTTCTGTGCGGAGAATTCAAGATTTATTCAGTTCTATTCACTCAGGCATTCAGTCAGGTCAGCAAAAAAATTTGCAATATTTGCCATCGGTCTTGTTTGTTTTTATTTTGTGATGTGTGTCGAGCCGTAATTAGAAGAGACTGTTTGTTTTCCTACTGCTTTTTCCCACATATTCCCCACTGCATTGACAGTTTTCCGCCGAGAAGGATACCTCTTCAAACAACAGAAATTAATAACACTGAATGTATTTCACTATTTGCTGCTTTATTTGACGTCTACGTCCTAAATGTTGGAGAAAGCTAATATTTTATGACTGAACTATTTTTCTGTCGCGTTAAAAACCAAGTGCATTTTTTTGACAATCATTTCTTCTTAAACGTTTTGCTCAAGTTTAACCTAGACACTAAATTTGAAGCCATTTTCAGCCATTGTTTACCATTTCAACCTTCCGGAGCCAGAGGACGGCATCAATTATTTGCATTTCGGTCCCTTGATGGCTGCATTTTTTATGTCTGAAAGGAGCATTCTAAGGAAAAGATACTGCACAAAGTCTTGGCGAGACAGGAAAACAGTCACTTTATCAAAAGAAGGTTAATGAACATGCGTATGCATTGAGTTACTGCTACAATTTCTTCCACACGGCTCCTTTTTTAAAAATTTATTGGCAGTAACAGTGCACTAGCGATAATGTTTTTATAATTTGGAGTTAATTGTTCAGCAGTTTTCCCCATAAGAAAGTGCATTAGACACCAAGACGATCTCTCTCCTCCCGCATTACTTGCATGTTGTGTGCTGTAATTTGCTCAGTAAATACCTGCCTGCTGTTTTTATATCTGTGTTGTTCTCGATAGCAAAGATCCACATTTTCCACAGTGCATGTCAGTGTCCTATCTTCTAATGTATGTCACGTTGCAAACAACACTCTCTCATCTTCCTCCAGCTTTATGAATCTTACATTTTATTCCTTTTGCCTTTTCCTCAGTACTCAAGTCTTTTTTTGGAGCCAGCTTCATTGGAGTAACTTAATCTTTTATGATGGGCCTGCACTTACCCATAGTGCCTGGTGTAACTTAAAACTTTAATTACAGATACAAGGGATCTAGTATTTGTATTTTTTTTGCTTTCCATTGCTGAGAATGCACCTTGCTCAAGAAAAAGATTGATGGGAGAGAGTTGAGCTCTAAAGCAGACGACGTATGCTTCACATGCAGCTGCTTTTTTTTGCAACAAAAATCTAAATAAGCAGGAACATTTAAAAAATCTACTATTTTGATGCATTTAGAAAAGGATAAGTATTTTTAAAACATGTTTTACCTATAAAACATGTTTTATTGAGATGTGAGCAGTGAATAAAAAATGGTATAGTGTTCTCACTTTTCAAAGTCTTTAAGTCTGTCTTTAAAAAAATGTTTTTGAAATCTGTATTCTATATATGAAGACACAAAATGGGTATTTCTTTGGCCACAAAACTCTCCCCAAGTGTAACTATATCCTTTTGACAATGTCAATATGAGAAATTTAAGGAGAGTTCAATATCAGCACAAAGACAATAAAGATTTTAAGCGCTATAGATCCATCACCATAAAACACACTATGCCTCACAGATAGCCATCATCCACAGATTTTCATTCACACAGAAAATGTGTAATTACGGACCAATCATTTGGTACATCAACGTTTAGATTATGTTGTGGAAATTGGAAGTTTTACAGTCGGTACAAACAGAAATAAATATGAGCTGGAGAAAATCCCTTCCAGCTTAATTTATCCCTTCATCAATAAAATCCCAAATTGTAACACCATCTCTATTTTTTAAGTTTCATTTCAGAAATATGTTTATTAGTACGCTCATTAAATCTTTTACTAACACTAGTTATTTGATACATCTTGTTTGTACTTTACACTCTAAGGATGTTTTTCTTTTCATAGTTGCATTTTTGTCCTCTTGCTTTCTTAAATTATGTCAAAACAGATGCATCATTTTTTGTAAATATGAACGATTTGAAACTTTTCAGCCAGTAAGAAGCAAAGTAAGGAGCTTTTCAGACTTGGAGCTGAAATGCATTTGAGATGATCCAATTATGAGAGAACAGCAATCAAAGAATTGAAGAGGAAAATTATCTGAACACTCATCAGTGAATTTGGAAAGAAATGAGTTAAAATAGAAAATTGAAATGGATTAAACGTTTAAGTGCTGGTGAGTAGTTAGAATGTAGGAGTAAAATATAGTTTTTTTTCAGCTTTTATATCCTTTAGCTTGTGTCTTCTACTTACATAAGTGTACTCACCAAGGTGGTAACATTAAATATTAATTAAGCAAATAGGAAAGTATGTTTAAAAAAGAAATCACAATTATTTTGTTATTTAAATATGTATTCTTCCTCAAGATTTGTGACTATATCCTTTGGCTTTGGAAAAACATTGTTTATTGCACTTATGGCCAAAAACTCTTCATAGTATTTCTTTTTCTCAAATTCACTGTTTTTGGAGTCGAAATAAAATCAAAACCCTTTTTTCCCCCAATCAAAAATCCTAACCGCAGGAAAATGTAGCATGTGGACACATTTACATGTACCAGCACCAGAAATAAGAGGCTCGGAGGTTGAAGCAAAGTTATAGAGGAAATCTACTTTTTACTGATCACCACCAGCATATTCCAGAAATCCCCACTGATCCCTATAAAATCCAATTCAGTTTTAGTTTTTGCACCTTTTGTCCATCTTAAATATAACATGTCAGTAGGAGGTGCATTAGAGTTGGCGGTGTGCGCATTTTTTGTTACCTTTGAACAAATCCGGTGCAGCTATGTTCCCACTATTTTTCCTTTTTGTGGGAAGATAAGTTGGCTAGCTGCTGGCAGTCTCTTCATATCTGCTGTCCAGACACGGGAGCGTTATCAGTTGTCTCATCTAACTCTCAGCAAGACACAAAATAGCAAAAACCCTTTTCAAAGCACTGAACTTTTGCTTTGTGATGCAGCATTGGGATTTTGGTTAAATAAAAATGGCTTGGGAGAATAAAACATTTGATATTTGGTTCAAAAGATTTATGATTGTTTTTTTATTATAGTGACTTATTATTATAAAGCTGTCGATATAAAACTATTTTTGTCTCATATTTGTTTTTCTGCATCAACTGGATTTTTAAAATACATTTTACTTCAATAGCAAGCGTAAGAAGTATCTCAACCTGTCTCCCACCCAACACCAAAATCAGCTTCACTGCCAAACATGCACTTTTCAGCTGATTGTTTGGCAATCAGCTGAAACCTGCTCCTATTCTGAAATTTGTGCCATTTAAAGAAACTGAAGACCTCATGAAGTGATCGATATTTGCTACCACATTTTTTATCTCAAATATACAGAAAGCGCAGGCTAGAATATTGACTTTAACTGTAAACGATCATGTCAACCATTTTCTGAGAATCTGTGATCATGCTCCTGTATTTTTCCTCACATACTGCCAATTTGTCTCACAGAGGAAGCACTGACACATTTAGACACAAATACACACACCAAAAAAAAAAAAAAAATCTGTAGTTTTTTTACAGCACTCCTCGATGCGAGTTGGATAAATATAAGCAGATCTTGTGTCAGGCGGAACATCCAGTTTAAAGGTTCTGTCAGCTCAGTGGAATCCTGCACAGGCCGTACATGCCGAGCTCATGTCAACAGAACACAGGCTTCCATTTTCTCTGTGGTACAAGACATTATAACAGCTGACACTTTCACAAACCAGCAAGCCAGGTAATTAGGTAACTAAATACGTAACACTCGCTACAAGCATAAACATGGTACTGCGCACAATGCCCTCATTAAGTGAATGTAAATGTATTGTAGGCGTAGTAATGATACAACGCAGGCACATCTGCTCCCCGCAAAGCTGTAACTGTGGCGTTTGAAAAACCTTCCTCAGAAATGGCATTTGGTTGGATACCCACAGCAAGAAGAAAAAAGTGATTTAAACGACAACACGGCAGGCATCGTGCAGCTTGTTCGCCTGCACGCTGCAAATGAGCCTCGCTGTCTGTGTCCAACCCAGCAGGATCAGAGCACCACCCTTATCACACACTGAGGTGGAGGTTGAGTTAACAGAGGCTCGGCTCAGGCACGAAACCCTCCCAAGCATCATTAGACAGATTTTTGTCCTGGCACACCATCAAGATGAAATTCCTCCATTAACATTTGACGGTGTGGGTAAGAGGGAATTGGGACACGACCGTGTCTGAAGAGAAATATTTGTTTTAGCGAGCTTAGTGAAGACTAAAATTCTCTGCTTGACACCCACTTCAGCATGTGATGGCAGGCCTGATGCGTGTGAGAATGAGTATGGAGGTATGAAGTGCTATTTTGTCGGGGTGTGATGCTACATCAAGCTTTCTGCACAAAACCACGTTTGATGTTGGTTTCATGAGAATGAGAGAAGACATTTAAAAAAAACACACCCTTTTTTGTTCTTAAACAAAACAAAGGTTTCATATGTCTTAATGTGTGTTTCAAAGAATCTCTGTTCAGTATTGGATGAATCAGTTCAGGTTTCACTGCTGTAAGCGTTTTAGATTTGAACTACAAATGACCAAACGCAGTCCTGGCTCCAAAAAAGGTGCTGATACAAGCAGTTAGATGTTAACGTTAGCAAGGAAGAAATACAGTCTTAGTATGGATGAAATATAGTCTCATTTGAATCAAACCTTTTCTAACTTGATAACACTGAATTTCTATCCTGTGCAATTATATATATATATATATATATATAACATCACCAGCAAACGAAATGTACTTGTGTACATCTAAATGTGTACATCTAAATGTAAAAGTAGTGACCTTCTGGTAACCCAAGCCAAAGTAATCAGTCCTAGTCAGGTCGAGCAGCTTTTAGCCAATCAAATTATGCTCCTTCGATCCCATTTTTGATGTCTAAATCCAGAGCTGATGGTTTTACCAGAAGGTCAGGTCATCACCACATTTATAGATGTATTTAAAATTTAAAAAAAAAACTGTTAATAACTCTAACCAAAAAGAAAGTAGATGAAGAATGAGACAAAAAAGGCATATGGCTGCTAAAATAAATTTTGAAAAACACAGCAGGATTCTTGACAGGATTAAATATTTTAGAAACATTGATTAATATAAAAGCTTGAATAGAAATGTATTAACATATGACTTTTAAGTAAAAGGGAGCATTCAGACTGGCCCTCTGAACTTTAGTCAGCTTTAATCTAATGCAAGTTAATTTGCTGAGAAAGTCTGGGTCGTTTGGGGAGGTGTGACCAAACTGATGCCGGACCAACACAGTCAATTCTGGTTCGCCTAAAAACCTAGGTCTTGGTTGAAGTGGTGCTGTTCGAATGCATATGTGAATGCCAAGCGGACCAGAGACTACCCCACAAGACGGAAGCAGACTTTAGCCCATGGCATTCTGGGTAAATGCAATCAAAACAAATGTGTATAGAGTTGATTGGAGAAATGCCTTGTGGTCTGTTGCTAAAGACAAAAGAGAAATTCTACAACCATTAAAATCTGACGTCACGCCACTGTTTACATTTTGTGAAGAAGGAAATTGTGTTGTTCATAGGTGTTGTTTGTTGAGTGCTTTCTGCCACTGGTTCTTGGTGTAGCGCCACCACAGGTGAGAAGGTAAACAGGTTGCTCAAAGCGTTTGGTTTGTTTAACGCAACAGTGTGAATGTGCACCACGTCGGCTGAGAATGTAACAAATGTTGCAATTTTGTTCCCGATCTAGCAGACTATCAGATGTGAAAACACCCCAAGTCTTTAAGTATATAAATTAATCAAAAATCACAACAGCATTTAGCAACAGTTTGATATCAATACTTGTCAGCGTAGTAACACTGCTGATCATTTACTTAATATTATCTCAGACACCACAAGAGAAAAATGTTCTCCCCTTAAAATGTGTCAAGATAATCTGTGAGACCAGAATGATGTCATTTTGTTCTTACATCCCTTGGAGACAGAATAAAATTCTCTGTTCTTTCAGAATATATTCAGGGCTTTTGAAGTAAAAAATGAAGTTAACCAAGAAGTGTGTCTCTTATAAGAAATAAGACAATGACAATGAAAGTGCAAAAGTTCAATTTTGAGATAGAGATGTCTATCCACAAATTAAAATTTTAAAATTACACTCTTCTCAATCAGTAGAATAATCTGGATCTTTTTTGGTATAGCTTTTTGCATGAAGTTACCTGGAACTTGAATGATTAATAGTTGGAAATGAGTTTCAGATCTTTGTCACGACCTTAATCTTACACTCCCTCCATAGGTGATCCAGCACTGAGACTAACCCAGAACTTTACTACTATTTTAAATCAGAAGAAACATGCTGGTAAACTTAAAAGATTACTTTAAACCAAACTCTGAATGCCTATGAATAATTTAAGGCTTGACTAATTTAGCCAATCAATGTCATAACATCATAAATGATTCTGATATTTTGTTAATACACCGTAATCTTCCACCTTTCCTAATGTTTTGAGAAAGGCTTCTCGCCTGAGACGGATCTGAGAAATAAATCCAGGCTGCCTTCAAACAACAGAAGGTAAGGAGCTGCATTAGTGAGGGTGTTATGTTCCGGTGAGACGCATGGAAATGAAAATGTAAACCGAGACTGTTTTCACTGGCAACATGTTAGCGCCCCTCCATGTCAAACTGTCACAGGATGGGTGTTCACACACCTTTGGTTTGGATCCCATTTCGGTGTACTATGTGACCTTTGAATTTTAAATGAATGTGAATTTTATGGGAATGTTACAGGCTCAAATCTTCACATACATCGGTGCAAATATCACTTTTGCACCTGTCAGAAAGGCCGTGGCATGACTTTGGCTGGATTGTTGACATCCACTGTCATCAAAATTGTCAACGTTTATTTAAACTGGTTGCTTTTGTTTGCTATTCTGGCAAGTTAATTACCTTTGTTGCCCATTTCAATACATTTTATTAGTAGGCATCTGTTACACTGTGAAAATAATTATATACAGTATCATGTTCTGAGTAAACGGAAGGAAAACTGGATGTGTGGCAACGGTGGAGGTGTGCTTCAAATCTCTATGGATCACAATGACTGTATCTGGATGTTGTGTTTGTAGCCTGGCAACAACCGAGCCGGTGACATCACTTAGAGCGTCACCAAATAATATAGGTGGATTCTGTCAGTGGATAATATGGGCAGAAGCTTACAGCTAATGGTTCGGTGTCCAGTGCACCGAGACACTCCGTCACTTGACGTGTACAATTTTGTTTCTCATGTAAGACAGACACTATGTGCTCCAGGCATAAAATGTCTCTGTGCTGCTGCCAGAGGATTTCTTCTGCATATCTCAGAGACAGGTGGGAAAACTTAGGCAAGGCTGCGATGGAAAATGCACCACAGTAGTAACAATGGAGTATTTTGAAATGCAATTTCACAAGTCTGACTCAAACCTCTCTGCTCAAACTGATGCACACAAATTTGCATTATAAAGCAATTCAGTCTGCTAACTTTTACTGCCTTATCTTCTATTCAAGCAATGCTACTTAAGGACAGGGAAATGAAATCCTGTCTTTGAAATGTGACAGAAATAAACTATTCTCTTGTTGAACTGCGTTAAACAAAGCTTCAGTCTTGCCACCACCACTACGCTTCATTTCAGGCCAGGGCTCTTTTGGTGATGTGTAGTGTAGGTTTGTGCCAAACGTAGTTTGATTGCACTATATTCAATTTTCACACATGCTTACAGAGACTTTGCTATGACTGGTTGTTTTTTTATTATTAGTCTTCTGTCCGGTCATATGCAGTGCACAAAGCCAGCACTTTAAACATAATCGTAGCAACACCAGCGACCAGTTTTCTTCTTGTCTTTCCACAAATTTTAAAGGGGCGTGTTAAATGGATGGTGCTTAGAGATGTAAATAAGAAAATGTCAGTAAAAGTCAATTATTGCCACTGACCTTTAAATGAAACTCTAGTGTAAATGATGGTGGATGTGTATTCAGTCTTATTTAATGTGCAGTTACAAAGTCAGCATTCTGTCGTCTGAAGAACATTTCCAGGATTAAAGTCTAATGTCCCAGCAAGATCTAGAGAAAATCGTCTGCGTGTTTATCTTGAGTTAAATTGATTACTGCAACAGTGTCCTCACAGGTCCGCCAAAAATAAATTAAAAATTCAATTGTAGGACATCAGCAGGAGATCCAGAATGGTTCTGCTCGTGTTCTCACTAAAACCAGGAAGATGGAGAACCTCACGCTAGTTCTAAAGTCCTTCCACAGGCTCCCTGTAGCTCAAAGAATAGACTTCAAAAATAGTTATTAGTTTATAAATCCCGTCAGGTAACACTTTATTTGAAGGGGGGTGAATAAGACTGATATGACACTTTCATAAACATGACATAACATCTGTCATGAACATGAATAAGCCTTTGTGAATATTTATGACTGTCATAAAGCGTCATTCGGTAAATAATGACACTTAATACAAAGTTGACATTATTCTAAATGTCTATTATGACAACTTGACATTAACCAAGAAATCATTACTGTTTAAATTTACATTTAATAACAAAGTTACCTAGTTTTGAAAGTGCAATCAGTAATACTTTTATAACAAATTTAGATCAGTAATGATTTCTTGGTTAATGTCAAGTTGTCAAAACAAAGGCATTTTGAATAATGTCAACTTTGTATTAAAAGTGTGATAATTTACCGAATGATGCTTTATGACAACAGTCAAAAATATTCATGAAGACTTATTCACGTTCATGACAGTGTTATGTCATGTTTATGACACTGTCATGTCAGTCTTATTCACCCCCCTTCAAATAAAGTGTTACCTCTCATCACAGCTAAGCAGAAAAATACATTAAATATTTGCTGTATCAATTGTATCAACCTTCCAAACCTCTCGGGTCCTCTGGTTCTGGTTCTGGTCTGCTCTGCATCCCCAGAACCAGAACCAAGCATAGAGAAGCAGCATTCAGCTTCTATGTACCACAAGGTTCCTTTATATCTAGGCTAAAAACTCACCTTTCTAGAGCTGCTTTTGAACCATAATAAAGGAAACAATGACCAACATATTTGATGTGCATTAATAATCTTCATGACAGCACTCGACTAAAATTAAAATGTAGCATTTTTAAATGCTTTAGTTAACATGAATGAGCATATATTTTACATCCTCTGCAATTCTGAACCTCAGAGGACTTGAAATTTCTTTGAAAATACAAATGGCTGCATACCGGATACAACCACTTGTATCCAGTATAGATAAGCGCTTCATATATATATGTGCAAAAAAAATGTAATGAGACAAGCTCCTCTCCACCACCACATACTGTGACATTACCAGAAGCCATCACCACTGCACCACTTGCTCATGAAGCCATTTATACAGTATACTAGCTACTAATGATGGAAATGTTTGCCCTTGAAATCTCAGTTAATAAGCAGCTATGCCATGACATCCATGATTAGATCATCCAGCGCTGTCACATCTCATCCTGAGGAGGATGCCACCAGACAAAAACCCTGAGCGGAAGCAAAGCGAGGATCCTGCTCGCTGAGCCTTTTCTCTTCACACATGTACACAGACTTGCACACAAACCCACGACTCCTCTTCCCTCTTCGGCGGCTAAGCAAAAGAAAGGCCTAGGTTGATCTTAGGTAACGGCTCCTTTTGCCAGAATCAGAAAGCTCCACTAAGACCCAATGAAAGCTGACATTGATACGGCATAAAGCTCCCTCGCACAGATAGGACACATGAGACAGACACCTTTATAGATGAAGCAGCCGCGGGCAAGGAAAAGACTGACTTTGCGATGCAGCATTAGGCAAGATTTCCACTGCATACTGTAACAAATTAGTGAGAATCCGCTCCCCGTGAGAGATGCCAGAAAACACGGCTTGAATTGAAATAAACGACTGTACCAGTGTTTACCACAGCATCCCCCATTCTGCAGTCTGCTGGTCATCTAAGTGTGACTGGCGCGCCTGAGTGCAGCGTGATGGATGGACAGCCAGACAGCTGCTAAGAATCTTTCGCTTCGCAACCAGCCTGCCACTCGCTGATCAACTGCATCCACGTAAATCTGCCCTACGCCCTGTTCTCACATGATAACGTACCAGTGCAATTTTACAAGACTGCCCAGGTTTCCAACACATTCATTGTGAACCCCTTCACGCCTCCCCATGTGAGAGCCGTGTGGATATTGCCATGAGAAGATGAATTCCCCTGCTGGTGACAGTAATGCGGGTATGAAAGAGAAAGATCCATTGAGCGATTTGCAACTAAGATTGTGTAAAACCTCTGTGGCCCTACCAGGAGTTTCTGACAACAAATCTGATGCAAGTTCAATCAAAAGATTTCAGCGAGCCAAAATGTAGTCTATTTTATTTTTTTTCTTAATTCAGAACCACGGGTTGCTGAGGTGATGCAGATAATACATAATCACGCACTGTCAGCCAAGGTGAATGTTTAACCTTCCCCATGTCATCATTGTTTTCATCTTTCAAGAAGAAAGAGGCTTATGCGCACGTTTCTTTAAAGCTGGCCTTTGAATAATGCATCAAGTCTTTCCAGTTGTCGGCGTTACACCCAAAATATGTCGTTTGCAAACTAAAACTTTCAGATTGGTGTATACCATAAAGAATACAGAAATCTGAATAACAGCCTTGCGAATGTGTGGCTCCTTACAGTTAATTACACTCTGTAATTTGGAACACTTGACTGCAATTTAGCTTTTTACGATCAGATGAACACGCACAATCTCATCATGATTAGAGATGCACCAACAGCAGCATTTTATACTTACAACGCCTTGACCTGTCAATTAAGATTTTGGCAGATTCCAATTTCTCACCGAGAACAAACAGACAGCATAAAATGCACATTTCTTTTAATTCACAAGCTTTCATATTTACCTGATTTACACTGAACCCTTACCACTATCTTGAGTAGGATTTTAAAATATTCCAATGCAAAACCGAACCGGTGTATCATCAGTTCTTAGTGCTGCTCTTAACACAAATAGGCCCGAAGTCAAAATGCTCACATATACAATCAAGAAGCCAGTACCGTGGTTGTCCAAAACTGTCCAGAGATCCAAGTGTGAATGCAAAAAAATTTGATAACAGTTTAATTTGAAAAAAAAAGGAAGATCCTGGTATACTTTTTACCAATTCTGTCAGGATGGTATAGCCACAAGCATCATACCTGCATTGACATATTCCTTCACAATATGCCTGGTTTCTGCACCTTAACTTAGCAGCTCAACCCATTTTGTGGAAGAGGAAAACTATATTATATAGGTTTATCAGCAGCATCTGACAATGTATGTGAGGGGCCTTTACAATGCACAGCAGAGTCTGCCATTTTGTACATAAGTCTTGGTGAAGTACACTTTGGATTTCAAACCAAAGTGAAATCCAAGTGAATACCACAAATAATACAGGTTGTGGTATTGTGACCACAAGCTGTGCTGACCACAAGCTGTAGTTACAATAGAGTTTTGATCTTTAATAACAACTGCTACAACAATACCAACCCACAACTACAACAACATGGTTGTTTTGTGCAAGAGCTTTTACACTTCCAATATCATCGGCGACGCAAACTATTTTTGAGACATCTCCTAAACTCTCCAAATACCATCTGCCTTCTCGCTTATTTTCCATGCTGTGGTGCATCAATCAAAAAAGACATTGCATCGGTGCGAAAGGAGAAATATATTTGTACTTTTCAGCTTTACATTATCTGAGAGAATGTTTGAGAATGCTTAAAACAGGGGTGTCCAAAGTCGGTCTAAAAAGGTCAGTATCATGCAGGTTTTCTCCCTGGTGTTCAGCACACCTGATTCAAATGATGGCTCGTTAGCAGGCCTCTGCAGAACACTGACATGCTGAGGAGGTAGTAACTACCACCAGGAAGAGAACTAAAACATGCAAGATACTGGCCCTTGAGGGACTGAGTTTGGACACACCTGACTTGAAACACAGGGAGGAGTTAGTCTGAGCTGTAGGGAGGCAAAAAAAAAAATCACCTGCCCTAAAACCGCTAATTGTTTTTTTTCTGCAGTTAATCCTGACTTAAAACACAAAAGTGCACAGGACAAGCACATTTTTGCTAGGCCCCAATTCATAACTAATTACATTTGAAAAGATTAACTATTCAAGTCATGGATACAAAGGAAATCTCAGCCAATCCAGCGCCAAGAAATACAATCAGTAACAAAGAAACTACATAGCATTTTTTTTCTCATTAGCACCTTCTTACATCTCATACTTTGTGTAACTCATTTTAAATTATATTTATGTTTAACACCAATCAAGTCAGTCAAGCTGAAGAACTGGACAGTTTTTGCATCCTTAATTTTGATATCAGGAAAATCAAAACCATTTCTCTAGACCAAAAAAATACTAATTCAAAGCAATACTATAACTGCAATAGTTTTTATTCTTGCACACTCAAATCCTTTTCCTTCCAGCAGCAGTTTTGGTCCTTGTAGAATTGCTGTTTTTTTGAGCACTCTTAACGGCACAACGTATGTCTTGACAAAGTGATGTTGTGTTTTATTTCACTAAGGGCACCGATTATGCTGCCTAGGCACCTTTCGCTTAACAGTGCAGCTTCAGCCTCCTTTTACTCATTCTGTCACAAAGATGGATGGGCTTAAAAATTCCTACATCTGCAATGTAATGCAACACTTTTTGAATGTGCAAAAGATACCTGAATGGCGCTGCAAGATGAAGCCACTTTGTTTAACTAGAGGGCTGTACGTCTTCAGTTCAACAGTGAATAAATATCCCCTTCAATCAGCACTCTCGGAACGCATTACTCTATGATATTTTAGTAAGATTATAGCTGATCACAAAGTTAAAAAGGGTGATAATGAGCACTTACATTACTTTTGTTTTTTTTTAAACTTTACTGGCCTACAATAGCCTCTTAATCAAGACTGGAACTGATTGGAGTCTGTGGTGTCAACCTCAGGAGCCCATCAGTTACAAAATTTAGCTGCTCGATGGGGTAGGAGTTAATGTATTTAAGTTAAGCAAAACAGAATGGAGTAAAATTTCCAGGATGAAGGGAAATAAAACTTTAGGTTCTGCATGCAACATGTTTCTCACGTTATCCCTACGTAAATTATGTGGCTTATTTAAAAAAGCAACAACAACTTCGACCTAACAGGATCTGTGTTATTAAAAAATTATGCCGGAAAAAAACATGCAACACATATAAATGTCTCTCCATTTTGAGTGCAAGATGTCGGGGAAAAATCTGACCGGGTACATTTTTGTCATGCACATACTTAATGAACAACAGCTGAGCATTTTCAGCTGACATTTTTGTCAAAATGCCTGTGTCTCCTAAGTATGACAGACTCCGCTGACAACCTTTGATGAATCCTAAGTAGCATTGTGCTTACGGAAAATTACAGACCGCCTTTCGTTCCTTTCCACCTACTGTACCACCTGTGGTGAAAATCACAGGCAATTTTACCGTCAATTATTTCACAGATATATAGCAGGACCAATCAGGCTTTTAAAATCAGTAGCTGCTGCATATGCAAATAAGTTATTATTTTTCTTCATGTTTCAAAAGACCCCTGTTTGGGCCTCAACAGCATGGTTCACTGCTTTTGTCAGACATTCTGGAGGGTACAGGGCATAAAAAAATGATTCAATTAAAAGCATTGTGGTGTTAAAGCCTGACTTTTGAGCTTAACTAAGGTGTATCAGATAAACACTTGCATAGGATTGAATTGATCTCAACTGATTCCCAGCTGACATTTTACAGTTTGCGATAAGGAGCTGGTGCAAGGCAGAGGTATGATCAGATGTCACACCAGGTGTTGTGTTGATGGAGTAAATAAAGGTTTTAACTTAAAACAATATGCTAATCGGTTCCAAAAGAACTAAAAAAAAAGAAAACTGCCAAAAAAATCTGAAAATCTGAAAATATTCTGCTTCTGGTTAAACATTAGAAGCAGGTGCTAACTTTAGCATCATTAGCAGCTAAGCGTCAAATGACCAGTTGCTGATGAATCTTGGCTGACTGAGTGTTTGATCAATGAATCAATCAACCCATTTCAAATTTATAGAGCACGCTTCACACTAAAAGCAACTCAAAGTGCTGTGTAGAATTAAAGATCAACAAAAGATCAAAATCTAAAAAGACTGTGAAAGACAGATATGGATAATTGCACACTAAACAGATCCTCTTCAGAAATTCAAACAAAAATAATAAGAAAATGGTCATGTTATGCTCTTACTGTTACATCAGTTATAGATACAGAATGTTGGATGGTGTTTGATTTGTTGTAATAGATCTTTTAAAACAGACTTCACACAACGCTTGGCTTCACGTACTCGGCTAACAACCACAGTGACAAGTCACTTTCATTCCCATTTTGTGTGCAAGCAAAAATATTTGGGAAACATTTTTGAAAACAGTCTTGCATTTAAAAAATCTTTATCGTGTTTGTGAAAACAGAAAATATTTTTGTTCAGCACCGGGATCACCTTACAGTTAGAAAAGAATAAAAATTGCAATAGGCAAAGCATGGACTGAAATATTAAATATACTCTTTTATACACATTCACTTCTGAAATATTTACTGTATTTATTAGAAAACAACAATAAAAAATATCACTTAAATCTCATCTTGTCAAGTTCTTGTGAGCCAATAGTGTAATGTCATGTACTGTGAGCTGAATGTATCATTATATCCCAAATGGAGCATTAATGGAGAAAACTTTGTTTTTTCTGAGTGGGAAATGTGCAAAAATGAATAATTAAATAAAATAAAAATGCCTGATGCTGACTTTTAAGCAATAATTATCTTTCAAGTCAGGTGAGTGGGTTGTAAGATATTGCACCTGATGATTGCGAAGTATAGGAGAGCAATATAAAATTTCAAAGCTTTCAAAGGACATGTTTTGCATCAGTAATTTCCACACATTTAATATGCATAAAGGACAAATTTAAAATGAAAGTAGAGGTGGGGACAAAAACACTTTGTGACAGGATGATAGACAACTCAAAGTAAGTAAACCACAATTAGCTCACTGTTAAGTTAGCATCTGTTTCACATTTGCATGTTTCAGCGTTTAATTAGTGTGGACTGCATTTGGTCAGCTTTAGTTTAAAATCAAAAACAACTAGGCTTTTCAGACCTGAACTGGATATTTCAACTTTGAAGAGAGATTCTTTAAAATAGACACGAAACCTTTAGTCTATTTATAAAAACACAGAAGAAAGCATTTTAGGTAGTATTTGAAACAACAGGAGCACCCTAGATTAGATAGGTGCAAAAAAAAAAATACACAACCCAAATTTGGGCTGTACTATTCAACACAAATGTTTGTGAAAGAAAAGGATGTTTTTGTATCAACAAAAATACTCATCATCTCATGTTTTTTCAAGTCCAATTTCATGCATCTTCTTTACATGTTTTGTCCCATTAAGCTAGACTTTTTGTTAAATGTCTAGTGCAAGGTAAGGCAAAGTGCATATTTTATTCTGCATGGGAAAGGTTTTTTGTTTTTTTTAAATCCTGCCCTGTTTTAACTACTACCACTACAAAATAAATCTGTTTACTAGTTCTCAGCAGCATCTGACACGCTTCCAGTCAGTTGAGTGGGCTGTAGCATATATAGCATTTTGAGGCGTAAGAAAGGGAAAAAACAAACAAAAAAAACATTCAAAGTTCTGAAAGGACTTGTTTTGTATCTGTAATTACCACATGCACCCAACATGCGTAATGAACAGTTTAAAATAATATAGTTACAATTACAGCGAAATACTTTGTGGCATAACGCTCCAGTTTTCCCAGAAATGAGGGCAGGGGCTCCGTCCCCTGTGATTTTCGGCTGTGCATAACAATGTTTTAAATCCTTGTTTCTACCCTTTGAAACAAGTGGCACAATGACCCAGATTGTAATTTAACCAACACGATGCTGTTGGTGTCACAACTCTAACTATATAGCCCTCTGGCTATATGACTTGTACTGGATAAAAGATTTCTTTTTATTTCTACCATTTGTTCCATTCTGTGGAGCAAAGTTCATTAGAAAATAGCGCACAAATGATGAAATAACTCGCGCTCCCCGAAGGTGTAGAGAGACAAAGATCTCAACAGTGACCTTTGTTTTTTTGTCTTCATCATCCAGGGACATAATCCCTGTTTGGCTCTGCAGCTGGCATGCAACTGAGTCACGCGTCAGCCCTGATTAGAAGCAACAGTGGTCCGCGGGCCCCGTTCCTCTGCCAGAGCCAGGAGTGGAAAAGGCCAGGGCCACCACTTTCAGTCTGTGGGTATGACCTTGATGGGGTATGATAAAGAGGAAGCGACACGATTTGCAATGCCACACAATATCTGTAACCTTCCGTTTCCCCAGAATGCCTGCTGAAGCCATTGAGCTGTGACACACATGTATGAAAAACGCACAAACATCCACGCACACCACGTCAACTTTGCCCTCTTGTTATTTCAAGCAGTCTCCTTGGTCAAGTCACCCCATCTCTCGCTGCGTTCTAGCTAGTGCTTTATGTTATTTCTTGATTCTGCATTTGTTTCATTCCAAAAGACAAGAAATACCTTCAGGAGAAAAAAGGCTCAAACAAATATAAGTAAAGTTATGTAATCTGCCACATTGTAATAGCTTTGAAAAATTATTTTAAAAAAATGATTCCAATGACGTGGTTTTAAGTTGCTGTGATGACGGCAGCAACACAATTTCCCTCTTTCTTAAACGCCCAACCCTTCCCAAACTCTCACATTTTATTGGAGGCAGTAATGAAAGCAGATGCCTTGTGAGTCAGATCGTAGCCACACGAGTGTGGAAAGTGTGGCCCTGAAAACTCCTCCCCCTCCAAAAAATAGCAACTGAGTAATGGGAGAAATCCTGGCTATAACACATTGAGTAAAAGCGAAGCTGAAATTTGATTTAAAAATCTAAGCTATAAAATTGGTCAATCCATTAAGAATCTGAATGCAATTAAAGCTTAGTTCACCAAAGTCTGTAACTATGATCTTAGCAATTCCTCATTTTGAATGAGTATAACCCATGATTTCCTTTTTTTTTAGGAAAACAACATATTTTAGACCAGCATTAATCAAGTATGTCCGCTCCAGCTTTTGGGATTTAAAAGTGTGGAGGGAAAAAAGGTGCTGTCTTGAGATGAGGTGGTGGCAGATTGCATGGTAAAGTGGCTACACATGTGGGTCACATATTTGAGGTCCCTCACGCTTTTCTTTCTTTGCAAAATCATTTATTTTTTGTCATTCTACTCAATGAAACCTGAGGTCCTTGAACTACTAAAACGCCATGATATTTCTAATCAAAGCGAGACAAAGTCCATCTCCAAAAGTGCAATCTAGTAGTTGCTGTTGGGATGTGACCTTATCTTGTGAGGTAAGTGTAAGCTACTATTATGAACATGATATGAAGGTCAGTACTTTAAGTTTGACCCCAGTAACTAGTAGGCCTAGGCAGGTAGGACGATCTAATGGTACAGTAATGTTGACCAAAGATGTGTAAAACAATTTTATAGTTATGTAAAACAGAAAACCAGCAATTATTCCTGCTACTGCTGAAATAGTAAAACATATTTGTTACAATATTATAATATTTATCATTGATTTGAAGCTTAGGCACAATGGTACTCTATACCAGGGGTCACCAACTCCAGTTCTCAAGGGCTACCATCCTGCAATCTTTAGATTCACCTCTGCTCCAAAATGTCTGAATTCTCTCACCAGCATTCTCTGCAATAGGCTGGAAACGAGCAATTTATTCGATCCAGGTGTGTTTGAGCAGAGACACATCTAAAATTTGCAGGATGGTGGCCCTCGAGGACTGGAGTTGGTGACCCATGCTCTATAATTTTCACAACTGGAAAAAGTATGCAGCATCTGGAAATATTTACAGAAGATCAACTTTGCCTTATGTGTCTAAAAAGCATCAGGGTGTCAGCAACAGGTGGGGCAGCACTGAAAAATTTATTAACTGTTTAAAACTTTGCTGAACCTTGACAAACCTCTTGTGTTTATGGTAGGATAGATTTTATTTATTTATTTATTTATTCATTTTTTTGTAAGCTAGGACGTAGTTCTTGAGTTTACTTGTTGCCAGAGTCGACTAAAAAAAATTCTGTTTGGGACAAAAGCACTCATTACTTTCTGGCTATGGGTCAGGTAGCATTTGGGTGCACAGTATAGAAACATTAAAAGACTTATGGACGAGACACAAATGATTTGTAAGCACTGTGAGACTACAGTGTGTGCAAAGCCATCAGCCACTAATGACGCAATGTTTCCCATCTGCTTCGGAGCTTCCTATGGGTGTTAAATTAAAGGTCCATTACACAGTTTGTATAGGATTAAATTGATCTTAATTGTTTCTGATTTGATTTGGAGTCAACAATTTAGGGATGTAACCAGATGTCGTGTTATATTGACTTGGTGGAAAAAAGAAGAAAAAAACTGCATTGTGCTGACTGACAACTCTATTTTCCTAAGGCACTGAAGAAGAGTCCAACAGAAAAATACAGCTTACATAAATGCAATGGATACATCGACTGGATTAGCTGCTAACTATCCTAAAGTTAGCATCTGCTTTAGAGCTGATCTTTGCATCTGCACTTTTTTAAAGACTATATTTAACCAGCTCTAGTTGAAAATCTAAAATACTTGTACTGAAAAAAACTAAGAGTGGGTAATTCTTCACTGGAGAGATTTAAGTTTGACATTAATTAAATATTTGCTCTATTTGTGAAAACACAAAAAGGAGAATTTTCAATGCCCAACCCAGATTAAAGATTCTCCAAACACCATGAGATTACTCTATTTGTATAAATAATATATAACGTAAGGATTTTCTTTTTACCAGAAATACTGTTGCTTAATGATATCTTTAAAAAAAAATCTTGTTGTGTTCATGTGAACCCAACTTTGTTTATTGCCTAATGTCTTGAGCTGGATGTTTTGTTCCAACCTGACGAAGACGAGTAACAGTCTGCATGAGATCACAGGTGGAGCTGAATTTGCAAAGCAAATTGGTTTGCAGGAGGTGCAATGAGGGCAGCCACACTCCTTTTGAGAAGAGCGGCAGCAGCCCCCTTGGGCACCTCCCCTCAGTTTCTGGATAAATTAATCTAATTATTAAGGGGGAAACATCAAGCTGTGATCACTACTGTTCTATAAAAAATATTCAAGACACAAAAGATACACAAAATAAAAACAAACACCAGTGAGAAGGAAAGTCACATCCAAACGGTGCACCATGACAGTTTGTGCCTTCCCAAAAACAATAGGTGGTGATTAAATAAGCTGTTTCCCTCTGCTCAGTCACAATAATCTAGTTATAATGTGCGGGGTTGTAAATTAGAACCGAGAATTAAATAAAGCAAATGCATTTCAAAGAAGATAGAGAACAAGCTGTAATTTGAACCACAAACAACCTCCTAAAACGCAAACCACACAATTTGATTTTCGCAACCATAAACGCTGGAAGGAATAGCAACTTTTCTCAAATGTTATCATATTTAGAGCTGAACTGGCTGCAACTGTTCCACCCTGTTCCCTCTCTCATTCCTTCGTTTTTTTATTTAAACTAGCTGGTCCTCTGGCACATAACACAAAATCCCCCTCAATAATAAATAGGCTACCTCGAGCATTTTACAGACAAGGGCCCTGCCTCCTGCTGCATGACTCAAAGACCACCTCAACTTCACTTTTTTTTCCTCCCCATAAATTATTTAGCATCTTCACCAGTCAGCCTGGTAACGTGGGATCTGTTGAAATCATGCCAGCTTTCTGCATGCATTCAAAAGGAAAAGCCCCCACAGTATGTGGTGCATGTACAGCCCAACCACGGGGCATGTCTTCCGGCACGCAATTAGGCGACCTCATCCGCAAAACCGAGCTGGCGGATTTTGAAGCCATACCTCTTTCCTCTTCCACCCAGCTGGTGGAAAATATATGTGAAACAAAATCTTAAATCAGATCACCTTTACCTGCATGGAGACTGAGATCTCCAAAAAGACGCCGCCGAAGAAGAAGTGAATGAGAAGCCCCCCCCAATTGAAACAGAAAACAAATCACTGACATTGGAGAAAGAAAGAAGGGGGAAAAAAGAAGCACAGCTTCGTAGCTTTAAACACAAATAAACGGCGTGTATATAACGTGGCTTTCCGCTGCGGCATGCTTTAAAAAAAAACAAAAAAAGCAATTACCTCCGTCCGTAAGGTCGTTTGCGTGTAGGAGGTGCGCGGTGTCATTTACCTGTGCATCATCCAGCGATCCGACACATGGATACAGAAGGGAGGGTTGGATTATTCCAGCAATGCAACAGAAAAAAACACACACAAAAAAACCCCGGAAAGCACAATGGAGAGAGAGAGAGAGAGGGGAAGAGAAAGAGAGAAGGAAACGGGGAGGAAAAGTCCGAAAATTTCAGCAGAGATGAATGCGGCAGATGAATCCGCGAACCCCGTTTTCAGAGAGAATCTCCCTTATCTTTAGATGTTGCTGTGTAGATGAAAGCAGACAAGGCAGGGAAGCCCAGCAGAGCTGCTCTGTGCAGACAAAGATGCTTTCTCTCCTCCGCCGCACTGAGGGCAGCAGCAGCAGCAGCAGCAGCAGCAGAGCCTCATCCCCCTGTTTCCCCCCCCGACACTTGATGGTAATAGTTTAGTAGGTAGCTTATAAGGTTGAGGGCGCGGTCAACTGCTGTTGACCAATCCCGCACCCCAATCAAAACTACAACATCAACGTTGCCATGGAGGATTAAACTGCGTTTAAATATACCACGCGGGATCGGAGCCCCTGCTTTGTGAGCGGGTGTGTTTTAATTTGCCACGATCAGGTATCATGATACAGGAGGCATCTCATGTTTCCTGTTTCCTCTCCCTCCATCAGCCCCCCCACGTCCTCCTCTCATCCTGCTAAAGTGCCCTTGAGCAAGGTGCAAGCAACGACTCACCACTTTTTACTCACTTATTGCCTATTTTGGGTGGATAACTTTTATCCATCCATTAAAAAGGCGAAAGCATTTAACTGCTTCGGGTTAGATTATATTTTTAAAAACCCTACACAGTAAAAATGCCAGTGTTGAATTAACACCCAATACTGTCTATATGTGTCCAAGTCAGCTGGTGTTAAATTCAATACTACAGAGTGTCAACATTAACATTTACAATGGTGTTAGTGTTAAAATATGTTAAAAGTAACATCAGTGTAGTGTTGATCACAAAACATAATGTAGTGTTAAAAAAGTAAATAATTGACCCACAAGGTGTTAATCAAATCCAGTGGAAAATATTCAAAACAAGACACAGAAATTGAAAGTTTAACTTTTCTTAAACCCATTTCTGTATGTAGACCAACGTTAATTTAACAAAAAAATGGATGTCAATCTTTTAACACTTTCAAAAATGTTACTTTAACACCAGCTGACTAGGACACATATAGACACTTTGGGGTGTTAATTCAACACTGGCAATTTTACTGTGTAGAAACATCTGTATTTCAGGTGGTAACACACTAGACATTATTGATGGTCACAAATGTCTCTTTTTAATTGCATGTACATTTTTAGTAAGCCTAATGTCACTTTATTCATTACATATGATTGGGATAATTTTCTTACCCAACTTTCAATATCAAGCAGCCAATTTGTGCTGAAGTTTAGGAATCTGAAGGTAACAATAATTCACTTTACCATTCACTTTGCATTATGCAGGAGCTCCACAAGCAACAGACGCCTCAGCATGAGAGTTGGATCACTTTTCTTGGATTCTGAAGCCTCACCTTAACTCCTGTTATCTGTGATTCATGTCCTCAGGGCAAAAAGAAAAAAAAAGTCACCCACTGTTTTCTCCAGCCATAAAAATCTTTTGTCCTCGAGAGATTTGACTTGCCCATGTAGGCTAGATGCAAATTGCAGTTCATACTCAACAGATTTTAGTTAGTTTCTTTTTTAAGATTTCATATGCTAAAATAAATGACATTTCTTTCATAGTCAAATGGTAAAACTCAATCCCGGCAGTGATCCGGGTTTAAAGTTCATACATTTGTTAAACAAAATTTCAACCATATTTCAACACTACAATGGTGTTACTTTTAATATATTTTAACACTAACACCGTTGTAAATGTTAATGTGACACTCAGTAGTGTTGAATTTAACATCAGTTGACTTGGACACATCTAGACACTTTTGGGTGTTAATTCAACACTGGCATTTTTACTGTGTACAAGCATCAGATTCTGTTTTGCGTGGACTGGGGGTCTACACTCTAGATGAAATTCAAGCCATTTTCATACTCTGCTGATTTTTATCTGGTTTCAATTGGCTTACCATGACATAAAAATGAAAACCTTTTTATCTCACATTAAACTCAATAGATCCCCATGCAGTTCCTACAACAGCAGCCTGCCTAATTGGGAATTTCACTCAGGAAAATCCTTACGACTCAAGGGAAATGTATTTGTTGCGAATGATTTTATTTTCAACAGATCAGCATCAATTACATTCATTTCCTCTCAGTCACTCTAATTTACGCTACTCACTGACAAATGCATACAAAGTTCTTCAGTCGTCATTAGATCTTGCCTTTCAGATTATTTGCAGGGATGACATGAGGAATGTGAGGTTTGGAAAATAGATATTTCTGACATTAACTTCACCAGGGCTCTTAGACTCAAAGTAAGCAACAGAATTATAATGGATGCACGTGTAACCCAAGCAATTTCATCCACATTTTTGGATGATTACAAACTCTGTCCTTCTCTCTCTCTCCACATGGTTTTGAGAACTGCACAGCACGTTCCAGGTCTACTCTGAGGTTTCCCTCTCAGTGGGACATTCTGGGAAAACCTCCTAAGGGAGACAGCTAAGAGGAATACTGAATTGATGCCTAAACTGCCTACACTGACACAATGCACCAGAGCAGCGTCTGTACTTCAACCCATCGCTATATATTAATAAACATGACCACTATTACTTTTGTAATATATAATCAATGTCTCAGCCTTCCCCCAGACATCAGAACTCTTTGTGTGTTGAAAGTAATGGATTGAAAATACCAACGGAAACGCATTATTTGCAAAATGAAGAGATGAAACCCTGACATTTCAAATATCCCGCTTTGACGTAGCAGGACGAACTGTGGAACATCTTACTCCACAGTGCCTTCCACAGAATGCCTCCAGGTCCACACTTGTCAGCCCTCTGTGGACCTTACAACCCAACTCGTATGAACCTCTCAGCAAGTCAAAGGATACAAATCTGCCCGTCTAGAATTCTTACATTCATGTGTTTTTCTTTGGCAGACATTAAAAGTTCTACACAAATAAACTACATTTCAAACAGACAAGAAAGTTGGTACAAAAGTCCTCATAAAAATATATGTTAACACAATCCTGATAATGTAAAGTACAAATTATTAAAAGGTAATCAGAAATTAAAACAACTTTACATTACACTGTGTCATTGCTGTTAGAGAACTGTAACTATGAAGGCAAAGAAACAGTCAGAATCACATGCATGGGCATTTATATAGGGTAAAATTAGATAGAAGTGTTTATTGAAATATGCCTAACGGTCAAGCAAAATAAACAAAAAAAAGAAAAAGAAAAATGACATATAGATTAACTCATTAATAATCATGTAGTGAAAAATTACCAGTATAGAATCTAGTGAGCATTGAAATGCAGTGGTAAGTGATAAAATCTTAAAGACTAATGATACAGAAAGCATAACATTTGATGAATAAAGTAGAAATTCAATTACTGATGCATTAAAAGAAGTACAATACAATAGCAATGCATAAATATAGATGTTAATAGTTGTTAAAAGCCATAGACACCAAGTTAGAAATGATGAATTTATAGCTTATGAAAACATGAATTGGTAATAAATCATTCCTTTCAGCTAAAAGCTAAGCTGAATTCTGTTTTATAACAATTTTATAATCCAACTTATTGGTCTGGGGTAGTAAAAAAAAAGGTTTTGGGCCATTCCCTGCATTTCTGTGTAGATGAAACAGTCTGAAACAACCAATGACAACCAATAAAAAGTTAATTAAAAATAAATTAAAAACTTTCCTTTGCTTTTAAAAATACGCACATTTTTAATCTAAATTAAATTTACTGTATACACTATTAAGTACAAAAAAATTCTTGCCACACAGGCAAATGAAAAGAAACCAATATATGCCTACAAATGTCCTCTTTTCATTGAATTGATTTTTTTCCCCTTGAACCTTCAATTTGTGACACTTTAGCACATTTGTTATACATAGACAATCCACATCAACAGTATTTATAAACAGATAAAAAAAACTGTGCATAAATCATAAATTAAAGAGACTTCAATAGCAGTTTTGGATTCACAAGTAATACATCTGCTTTATCAGAGTGAAGACAGCAAAGTAATGAGAAGGTGCTTCCTTTAAAACGAGAGTTGAAGGGAGAAAAGAGAAGAGAAAGAAAGACAAAGTTACTCGAGTTGACAGCAGCTCTCAACAATGGTTAGTCCATCAAAATAACTTGTTTCAGTGACAGCTTTGTGTCGTTTTCAGAGGTCGACCCCGAAATGCTCTGCCGGCAAAGCTAAAATGTTAAGCAAGCACTTCCAAAACTTGCCTTTTTTTTTGTTTTTTTAAAGAGCTAATTTTTTCAAATTGAGACATTTAAATTCTCTGCTTTAATTTGTAGAGTCCTTTGTGGTTAAATTGTACTCTATGAAGGTGCAAGCTGTCCTTTCTGGCACTTCATTTTCATCTCAGCTGTGTGAAAATGTTGATGCTTTTCCATTTTGGGCTTGGACTCAAAAGGTTACAGCTATCAGGGAACCAGATGGAACGCTAAAAGCATTTGTTTTTGCTATGAGAAATTTTAAGCACGTCAGTGTTTTGAAAAGTCAAATTTCATATCGTGTGCCTTGCACCGGCTCTGTCTGGGAGTGTAGACTATTTGACATATCAGAGACAGTTGACTCAGATGAGCAAACCTCTAAAAGCCTGTTGCAGAGAGCCGAGGTACGTCAAAGACTTTGCTTCCGGAAATGTCAATGTTTTAGAAAAGAGTTGTTTTAAATGAATGCATTGGTCTCAGCTACCAGGTGAAATGTCCAATTTCCTTTTATCAGGGTAGACAGTTTAGGCCCGATAGTTGAAGCCTGCATATAACTGAATGTTCCAATAGGACAATGATCCCAAAACACATAAAAAAACTGTTTTGTCACCTTAAAATCGAATCAATTGGATAATTAAAAGCTCCACATGTTTTTACAGTCACAACAATGGTGAATGTATGTAAACTTCTGACCAGGATGGTAACTGGTCCGACCTGTTAATGCATTTGGACCCTGTAGAATAGTAACAAAGAGGCTGTTTTGTGGATTATAAATTATAATATGCAAATCTGTTATTGTTTTCAAGCTTTTATGTTCTTGTATTAAAAGAGCCAAAAGTCATAACAATACTTTGACAGAAATATGGTACAGAAAAACCTCAGCAGAGCCCACCAATTGGTTCTGAATAAAAAGAATAGTCTCCACAACACATTTGACTGTCAGTCACATAGTGGGAAATGTGCGGTGAATTTCAAACAAAGTCCACTTCAGAGGTGTGACTGTTTCAAAGGCCTGTTTGAACGCTCAAACTTCAGAGGTTAGACACCCCTGCGTAGTTTCTGGCCTTGTTTAGCGGAGAAACCAGAAGTGGTATCAATTTTCTGTCTTCTTATCCTTAGAATCCTAGTTTCAGTCCCCCTCAGGATTTTACAATTGGTGTTCAAAATCTTTCGGATGATGAAGGTTTACTACTTTCTCCAAATGTGTTTCAGTAAAGATCAATAAAGATGTTGAAGTCACTGATAAATATCACAAATAAGTGATCAACAATGCAATGTTTAGCCGCCAAACAACGGGCAAAGATTTAGTTGTAGCATTGAAGTTGAAATGTACCGTTTAATAGCAAATAGGATAATCAGGACCATAATTTCAGGCCAAGATATTGCTTGCTGAGCTAAATTGTTCCCCCGTAGCACCTCAATACCGAATGCGACACCACAAACAGCTCAAGAGACAATGAAGAAAGCAAAAGGTGCTTAAGCAGCTTTACTGACCCCAAGCATCGACAGATTTTACCAGAGTAGATCTGCTGCCAGCATCCAGCATCAGACAGCATAACAAATACTGTTGTAACCCACCCATGTCCACTTTTCCAAAACTATAGCACTATAATACCATCCAAATTCATTGGCACCGCTATGAGGGGAAAAAAAAGCTTTTAACTGATCTTATTTTACTGCAGTAGCATAATTTCTGGAAAATCTAGAAAAATATAACCTTCAAGTAATTTCATTAAGAAAAATCCACTTTAATTTTATATATAAAGATATATATAAAAACCAATTGTTGCATCTTAACAATTTAATGTAACTTTACTTTTGATTGTGTATTTTAAGGTACTTATTAAGTAAATTTCAAAGTTCTTGAAATATAAATAGGACATGGAAAAGAGGTCCAGTTCTTTTAGCTACCCTTCAAAACAGGAAACACATGAGGAGATGCTATTCAGAGAAGCCAGATGTACATGACTGTTAGAAAATGCCTATAAATAGCAGCTACTTGTCCAGATTTTTCAAAAAAGTGCCTTGCAAAATTATTCATACATTTACACTTTTTCACATAACATTTTTTTATTTTTTGTGATAGATGAACACAAAGTAGTGCATAATTGTAAAATGAGGTAGATATGAAGAATGTGCCATACATTTGATAATCAAGTGAACTATTTGTGTCAAATAAGAGAAAATGTTTGCTCTGGATTGGATTTAGGGATGTGTAAAAAAAAAAAAAAGAAAAATCATTTAACTTCCACTCCTCAATTACGCACTACTTAGTTTTGGTCTATCACATAAAATCCTTATTAAGATCGATTAAAGTTTGAGGTTGGAGGAAATTGCATGTACAAATAATAATAATAATAATAATAATAATAATAAGAGCAACAAATAAAATGTTCATTAAAATAACTTGAAATGTGTCAATCAATGCTGGTAGAACATCCTAGTTTATCTTAAAAGTCCACACAGAGGAGGGCTCTAAAACCTCACTGTTTTTTGTTTTTTTTGCTGCGTGAAATCATGCTGCAATAACAGATGAATCCAGCTTAATGCCTTTCACACATCTTTACCAGGAGTGTAAACAATTGTGGAGGGCGCTGCGGTTGTTTTGGGATCTATACAGTTTAAGGCACTTTATTGTGCCTCGTCACCGTCTGTGCTTTATGCTGCTTACTGGCACAAAAGCAGATGTTATTACGATGCCGTTTAAAAGCAAAAATGTTGTGTAATTGTAACCAAAGCTGCCAAGTAGAATATCAACAATGTAGCAAGGAACAAACTCGACAGAATGGGTGCTTTGCTTTACCACACCATGTCACAGTTAGCTTTAATCACACAGCTGCTGTTCCAGTGCTGGGAGTATTTTTTTGAAACCAGTGCTTTTGTTTTTGAACATCTGTGTAATTTCTACCTCAAAAACACTTTACCAAACAGATATGTGTGTGCGTATGTGTTTTAGTGCCCTGTCTGGGCCAATTATTGATTTTTGTTCCAATGTAAGACAGAGTGAAGCTCTGCGGCCTCGTCGAGGAAATAGGGGTGCTTATCTGCGGTGCAGAGAGCTACTTTTTGCAATAAAATATTGAAAGGCCCATATTAGGAGAAAGCCCTCAGGACTTAAGTAAAGCACGCACGTTATTGAGTATTCTATCTGGGATTCAGCCGCAGAACAAGAACAAAGAACACTCAGACAACAGCTTACAAGACTTTTGTGGCTTGTATAGTCAAGACCGAAGTCTAAAAAGATAGCTTACTGATATGAGAGGCGGGATGGAAGAAAACAAGGAAGCGGAGACGCCAAAGGTGACTGCCTAATGACCTAAAAGCATCAAATAATAAACGCATAACAGGTCGATTGTTGATCTCATGATGGTTGTTGCATCAGTATTGCTTGTCAAGATATGAAATATCATGGAGAAAGTCAGAAAATCAATAATGACTTTCACTGACAGTATTTTGTCACTTCAGTCAGAAAATCCCAGGTGTGAATGATACAATTAGTGACTGCTGCGTTCAGCTTGGCAGCCACATTTTCAAGGTCTTTCATAAATCTTGCCTGTCATTCATTCCCAAGTAATTCTCTATGACAAGTTACTTTTCCAGTGAGAACACTTTTCAAAGCAAAAGGATACATGTACTTTTATTCTGAAAATAATTCTAAATACAAAAAAAATATATAGGTAATTGTTACAAGAGGTGAAAGAAATATTTTGACCATAAAGAGTGTACATTCTAGTTCCATGTCAAATTAATTTAGAATAAGAGATACATTTTTGATTTTTGTAAAATTACATTTTATGAAGAGATTGTAATATTGCTGTCTATGAGACTCTGATTGGAACTTGGCACAGAAAAAGAAATGTAGGCAACTTGTAAGTGACGTTGCAGAAGCAGATGTCTATTGTGAGAGTTTTTGAAAAAAAAATGTTCTACTTGGGTCTGGGATCCCATGATCCTTATTAAATGACTATTGATGAAACAATAGTAACACAATATTGGATAATACTGTAGTCCACATGCTGGTTTCTTGTTTCATTTTGTTAATAAATCATCCTTAACCACACTCTCAAGTTTGTTGGTTTTACATTTTTGTCCTCTACAATATTACAATATGACAAAAGTTGAGAATAATTCCTACCTGGAGAGAGAAATCCATCCTTTGGATGTTGAGAATCATGGCTCCAAACTCCAAGGATTTGACCCTCTTCTGCTTCACATCGAGTTGTTAACTGCTCCAGTTCATCCAGGAGGTAAAGGCCTGTAGATGCTCAGAACACCACAAACACAATCAATGACAAAGGGCAGCTGTGAGAAAATTCAATTCACACTGTGAACAATTCAACTTCGTGCAAAGTATGTAGACAATTGCCATTTTGGTCTCACAAGGCTGGATACGCCTTAAAACTTACCCCCACACTAGAGCAGAGCAGAACACCGGCAAAGGAAAGAACATCTGCAGCGGTGTCTCTATTATTCATCTAAAAGAAATAAAAAACAAAACAAACAAATAAAACTGACAAAGCAAAAAAAAAAAAAACAGTCCTGAGTTTATGGCTTCTAAAACCTTCTCTGGAAATCAAAATTGAAATAAAGCTATGTTCACACATCAGCCTGAATGACCCAAATCCGATTTTTTTTTTGTCTTAAATGAGATCTGTATCTGACCTTTTCACAGCAGTTAAAGTAACACCTAACGGATGCTTTCGAATGCGACGCCGGCCACTACATCCCATACTTATAGATCGTTTCAAATGTGACCAGAATCTGGCCAGGTCTCGTTCATCCCATCCCACCTAAACGTCATTAATACTCGACAGACGTCACTATTCTGAGCGCAAACTGAAAAAAGAACAACCACAGCATGGCGGACGATAATGATTATTAAGTTGTTAATTTGTTGGCTCAGACCGGACAACTTCAAAATCGTAAGATATACTCCATCATTAACATTTAAGTTTAACTCTGCAAACTCTGAGTACTTAGCATAACAGAGGACGCTCTCTGCTGCGCATGCGGGACACCAGGGGTGCGTTCACACTGCAGCCTGAAGTGACTCAATTCCGATTTTTTGGCAATTCCGATATTTTTTGCCAAGACTGTTCACACTGCCAGTAAATGGACCTGTATGTGTTCTGCAGTATAAATGGGCAAAGTGTGAAAGTGTCCCGCATGCGCAGTAGAGGGTGCAATAGCATCAGCGTTCTCAATGTTCTGCCAACCGCCATAAAAAGAAGAAGTACTCAGAGTTTGTGGAAGTAAACATAGAGGCTAACGGTGGAGCTTAGCTTACATATTTGAAGTTGTTATCCGGCCGGAGCAACATATTAACAACTTAATCCTCATATAGTTCGTCATGGTTGGTTTTATTCCCACTTTCACGTATCAGGACGCAGAACAGTGAGATTTGTTGAGGATCAGTGACGTTCAGTTCTGATGATTGCGACCTGGACGTTAAGTCGCATTTGAATCGGATACTATCGGATATGGGTCACATTCAAAAAAGAATCCGACCTGCTGTTCACACTGCCATGAAAAGATGGATACAGGTCGCATTACGTCAAAAAACTCGGAATTGGGTCACTTCAGGCTGCAGTGTGAACACAGCCCTAGGTCGTGTGCAGTTCGAATATCTAACTTGAAACTAACTTCACTGCGGTCGCATATTTGTAAGTTATGAATGACTACGAAAAAGAACAAACAAAAATCCGATTTCACACAAATAAACAAAAAAAAATCGGAATTGAGTATTAAGGTATTCAGTGTGAATGTTAGTCTAAAACTAAGTAGATGCATTAGGAATGTAAATCAACCAGTCCAAATAAACCCCTGGAGCACTGATGAAGAACTCTGGTTCAGTAAATTTTAAAATGTGAATTTTCCTAAGGTTTAAATTTTGCCAATGCTCAGGAAACACTCCCTCAAATTTGAAAGTTTGTTTCAGTAGTTATTTTTTGATAAAGGACGAAGAAGCTTTGGCATAATATACACAGCGGTACTTTAAAATAGAACTGAAAAGCTTATTGCGAAGAATTTGTGCAGCAAGGAAATTCAAAATATGGGAGAGAAAAAACAATAGCTCTTACAGCACACAGGAAAAAACAGAAAACAGGAAAAAAAATCAGCAGCGACGGTGATTATTGAGGTGATTGCTGGCGTAAAAACAGTGAATCTGAGTAACTCTAGGAACAGTTGATAAAAATTATAGGGCAGCATAAACACAGGTACTAAGAGAACTGTGTCATAGAAAAACTTTGCTTACTCACACCACTTAACAAGGTTTCTGAAATATTCCTGAGCACACACCTTCATGTTGCATGTTCAGAGATGGCATTCTGCATACCTTAGTTATAATGAGTACCAATTTGAGTTACTGTTGCTATTCTATCATCTTGAACCAGACTGTTCATTTTTCTCTGAACGCTTACATCAAGCAGATGCTTTTATCTGCACAATTTGTTTTTCAGGCCATCTTCTGAAAAACAAATTGAGCTGGTTGCGTGTTAAATGCCAGCAGATCAGCAGCTCCTATAAAACCCACAGCAGCTGTTCTGGGACCAAACAACAGAGCCACATCCGAAGATACCTAAATCCTGTTTCTTCCCTTTCTGATGCTATGTTTAAGCCTCAGCAAGTTGTCTTCACCACGTATAGACACTTAAATACAATTACTTGCTACCATGCTAAGTGGATAGTTTGTTATATGTGTTAACAAGCAACTGAACAGGTGCACCTATAAAGTGGCTAGTGAATGAATGTAAACACTTCTGGGAAACATGGGGAATATATCTAGACAAAAACACATAAAAACAGAAACATGAAAGAAACCATTACCAACTACAAGATGAAAAAGCATCAGAGGAATGACAATGTAACCAAATTAATTCATGAATTTTAACTATAATCTGTATAATTGTTTTATTGTTACAGGAAAAAAAATATTCCTGTTAGAAACTGGATGAACTTAAACCACACATGTGCAAATAAGGGAGAACATCTGTAGCTGGTGATTACTCTACATCTCTGTGTTAATTTGTAAATGTAATTAGTTGATAATGCTCACTTCCAACAGGTGCAGCTGTTGGTGCTGCTCCACAGTCTGCTACAGAGCAAATCCTGACTTTCATTGTGAGATTACCTTATGCACCAGCAGGTGACAGTATTCCTACTGCTCTCCATCCATCCAAACCGTCGAGGATATCACAGACAAAATAAAGCCTTTGACCCGAGTTAAACATGCTGCAACACACGCCCATCTAGATGAAATGTTCTGCAATTTGCCACCAGAGAAAAGTGTTTTACAAATATATTGATTTCCCCTCAAGCTTGTATACAAGTTGAGGTGTTACAGCCTCATGTGCGACAGAAAGCATTTATGTGATGGTAAAATAATGCATGATTTTTTAAATTTTTCTTTAAAGATAAGAATAGCACAACTTACTTGTGTAATAAGTTCCTCTGAGTGAATATTTTACTGTAATTGCAGGAGTTTAGAGGCATTTCTCAGCTTTGCAAATTAGTTCCAACTCATTCAGACTGGCAGTACTACTGTAGACTTTAACTGAGCCATTCTGGAACATAAATAAAGCTAAAACATTCACTGCATTTCTGGTTGTGCGTTTCAGGTTGTTGCCCAACTGGATAGTGAACCAGTTCGAAACTTTTTGCTGCCATTAACAGGTTTTTCTTGTGTTTAGCTCCATCCATCTGCTCATAACATTTGACTGGCTTCAATTACTCAGCTGGAAAATATCATCCTCACATCATAATGCTACCACCAACAGGTTTTGTGGTGGTGCCAGAGTGACATGTTGTGCTTTCTACATGTAGGTCAAAGAGTTTGGTTGCTTTCTTCTTGCCACTGAAGGTCAGATTTGTAAACTGAGTCCACAGCTGTCTTGCTGACACATTCTTCTACCAGATCTAGACAACACCTCCAGTTACCCAACCCCGCCTGCCTTAAGCACAGCGTTATCCCTGTGATACTTTGTGTGCTCCATGGTCTTCATGATATGTTTAAAAGATTTATTTTTGACTCGTATAGGTCATGATGTCATGTTGATTTTTCTTGTAAGAGGAAGAGCAGAGTTAGCACAGGCCAAAGGTAAATACAATCTGAGTTGTTTAATAGTAAATTGCCTAACTCGTTTCTATTTATCGACAGAAGGGTGACGTGCTGATTGATCTTGAGTGGTTGCAACAAACGCTTACAGTATTTGTTGCAAACCTGGTGTGTTAGTCCAGGTTTGTGTCCAGAAGGTGCTTTGCAGGTTGAGGCACAGAATGCTGGGTGACTAGAGGTGAGCATTTGCTGCAGACAATGGAGGGAAACCGAATGCTGAACGATTCTCAGAGAGTTCCTATCTTGGCCCCAAAAGTCTTAATTTAAGGCTACGTTCACACTGCAGCTTAAGTGAAAAGACTAAATCCGATTTTTTTTTCTTTGCCTTAATTTGACCTACATGTATCCATATATTGGATACATGTTTATATGTATGTAGTTATTTTTATGTATGTATGTATGTATGTATGTATGTATGTATGTATGTATGTATGTATGTATGTATGTGTGTATATATATATATATACATATATATATATACATACTTTTTTTTTCAGCCAACGAGTTCTAGCTTCTGAGATTGAGTCCAAAATCCGATGTGAGATTCATCCATGTTGCAGTGAATCTGTCTCTCTTCATAGATTCTCCCTCTTCTTCCTCACATCGTGTCTTTATGAATCTTTCAAAACAAAAATGGAAGATTTAGGATGTATCTTACTAATGAAAAAATTATAATAGTCTTTACCACCTGTGTAAACTTTGCTGATGAATGTTATAACACATGTTTTATAATATGTGTTCCATTATTTCATTTCTAATATAGGCTCTTGTGCCAGATAATCTAAATCAATGTTAGAGAATAAAGAATATTAGAATATTATAGAGAATTTTAGATTTACAGAATCTCAGTTATCCTTCACAGCGATCCTGAACCCCGTATTACACCAAAGCACTGTAGCTAATATTAGCTGGTATCTCGCCAGTGGACATAAATACAGTAAAGTAATACTAATCATAATATATACACAATAATATGTCCATCTTACTTGTGAAATGTTGTCTGTGGACCCTCACATCAATAATCCATCGATCCGAACAACAATATCCCTGTTGTTTTGATTGGAAAAGTAGGAGGGACTACCGCTCCAAGATGGCCACCGTATTTCCTGCGCCCAAACAGCCAATGCGGGGTCTACTCTTATATTATGTCTATGCTATGCAAACACTGACCATGTTCTTCTTTTTTTTAACGGTGGTTGGCGAAACCACCGTAAAAAAATTAATATTTAAATATTTAAATAAATACGTAGAGTTCATAAATATCTGTTTTTTAATTGGTGGCTTGTAAATATTTATATAACTATGAAACGATTTTGACCGTTTTTTAGCAAAACAAAACTAGC